>JADFUC010000714.1:0-214085 GCA_019722365.1 Lithospermum erythrorhizon | reverse complement strand
AAGAAAGCCCAAATATAAGGAGAATCATCCCAGGAATCAACATTGCCGAGAATCCACCTCCAAATAGACCACAGCCTCACCATCCTCCCACCGAGGCACCCTCAATGTGCATTACACCAAACCTGGCCATGCACACCACACCAAACCTCCGGTCAAGTCAGCCACCGCCCAAATAACATTACAGCAATCATAACATGGAAATGGGTCAATTTCATAAATATAGAATTAGTATCCAAACTATTCTATAATTCTAATTCACTGTGTCATAACATACTTGGCATCGCTATCTCATAATGTCCAACAAATCTCATATTTCATACGCTATATAAACCCACAATTTTCAAGAGCACATCGATTATAGGCAATAATGTTTGTTTACATATCAAAGAATAGTCCTTAAACAATATGTTAGTGCTAGAGAGAAGAAAAAGGTCCCCATCGTAATTTGTACTCACCGAAAAGTAGTAATGACATCTCTACGCAAAGCCTCGTTGCTAGATCCTCAGCATTATAACAATTTCACTTAACATCTATATAAACCCCAGAGTGCTATACCTCGTCTTATTTATCTGGGTTCTACAACTCTTAGCAATCATCCTATCCCTAAGATCGTATCTTTAACATTCCAAATATTCTGGTCATTACCTATACAATTTAATACTTTAAGCACATTCTAACTAATCAAAGACTCCACTGAAATAACCATTAAATAACCCTCCAATTGTCCCTGAATTAGCTCATAAGAACTTTTCCCAAACTTTCAACCCAATTTCTACCTCAAACCAATAATTCTAAAGTCCTCTAACCCCTATATTACCATTTAAAGTCAATTTAAGAAAAGTCACAAAAAGTCAGACATACACTTACACCCACTCCCCCACAACTACTCATCTCTACCTATACTTATAACATTTCTATACCATAATAAATTCAAGATCTAAAAGTCAACCAAATCCAAGGAAAGTCAACTCTTTAAAAACTCAAGAAATATCCCAAAAGATTCGATCTTTCTTACCTAGATGTGATGAGGATGATGAGGAGAAGAGAATCCACAACTTTGTTCTTAAGTGCTGCTTGCCAATCGACGGTAGAAATGGAAGAAAATTTTTGCGGGAGTAGCGCTAATCGGCCAATGAAAGTGAAGAAAGAGAATGATTTGTGTGTTTGGATAATGATGAAGTAGATAAGGGATAATGAGATTTTAAAATGACTTAAGAAGTCCTCGCTTTGTTCGCTTATTTCTCCACTTTTCGCATTTCTAAATTTAATGAAACTGAATCCCAAATATAAAGTTTTCCATAACATAAACTACTACTCATATAATACAAAAGCCTCAATACATCGATTTTATTCCCAAATCATTTATACTATCACCGGGTCCCACCACAAACCCGAATATACCACCAACCGAATCGCTTTGTTAAATTCCTCCACTACCAACTTAAATTTTAAATTTTACCTGAAATACTCCGAGAAACTTATATACTAATAACATAATATTAGTATGAAACGGGGTTATTTCATTCTACCACCTTGGCAAAAATTCCTCGCCCCTCGAAATTTACTCTGACACCCACGCCTGCACTATAACAATACAATTTATTCAACTCATAAGAATTCATATACTATACGTGACATAGTACAAAGTTTCAAGAACTAACCTTCTCGCTCTCAAGCAGATACGGATATCACTTCCGACATCCTCCCTTCGCTCCCATGTGGAAGCCTCCTCCACCTCGCTGGATTTCGCCACAAAACCTTCACTAAAGCCACAACTTTCTTTTCTCAAGTAACACTTTTTCCTTACGATCAAGAATTTTCACCGTCGCTTTCATACGTAGTGTCCCTCCCCAAGCTCCACTGTCGCTGACTCCCAAGAGCATGGGATTTTGCTCGATATATTTCCAAATATGACATTATGGAAGACATTATGAATTCTGTCCACGATGGAGGCAACGCCAAACGATAGGCCACTGACCAACTCGCCCACACAATCTCATAATGACCAATATATCGTGGACTCACCTATCCTTCCCCGACCTCAACACACATTTCCACGTGGATATTCTAAGAATACTTTATCACCACTTCTAAAGGTTAAAGTCCATCAAGATACATCTTTTTGTCTATCCTTGCTGCCACTTTCTCAGTGTTGTTGTATCAATTTTATTCTCTTCCACCGACCTTTCCACCAACTCGCAACTGCATACCCTTTTCTATCTCCTACTTCATTCCAACAACCGGAGTCCGATATTTCCCGGCCGCATAAAGCCTTCTCAAATGGTGCCATCCTAAGACCGGGCGTGGAAACTATTATTATATGCAACCCATTTTGTGGCAATTCATCATCTCAATTTTAAAAATTCAATACACAGTTCGCTAGTTGTCCTCCTAATGTTTGAATTGTTCTCTCTCTCGACTGCGGATGAAATGATGTACCTAAATTGACCTCGTCCCTATCGTTGTTGAAATCCTTTCCAAAACTGAGGTGAATCTAAAGAATCGCACAACTGGTTAACATACAACCTCGCCAACCGCCAGACCGTGAGTCGATTTAATTGGTGAAGAAAGATATT
This sequence comes from Lithospermum erythrorhizon, assembly GCA_019722365.1. Classification (NCBI taxonomy): domain Eukaryota; kingdom Viridiplantae; phylum Streptophyta; class Magnoliopsida; order Boraginales; family Boraginaceae; genus Lithospermum; species Lithospermum erythrorhizon. Next base: position 211,509 of record JADFUC010000714.1, on the reverse strand, counting down.
TTTATGTCAATAACTATTCTTTTCCTCAACGTCCTCGGAAGTCCAAAACAAAGTCCATCGTGAATACGCCCCAGTAAGTCCACTGAATGTAGTGGGTCAGCAATAGCCCTGGATGTCGGTGTTCTATTTTCACAAGTTGACAAGCCAGACATTTTGATACAAATTAGCAATTTCTCTTTCATGTTGGGCCACCAATACACTACTCTTAAGTCTCTTTCATACATCTTTGCTCACCCGGATGCATACTATACGGAGTATGGGCTTCGCCCAAAATCTCCCTTTTCAACCTGCAGAATAAGGCACGACACCCACATGTACTGTAAGGGCTCCATCCTCTCTCTCACCGACAAAGTCCGACCGCATCCTCTCTTTTCCACTTTCCTCTTCCAATTATTTTTTGTAGCTCTCATCTTTGCTTGCTCCTCAAGTATTCTATCAAAAGAACCGGGTCGAAGTCTTATTTGTGCCATCGACTCCTAACCAAATTAACAATCGAAGTTGCTCACTTTATTTAATGGCCTTAATCTTCCCCTTACGACTCAATGCACGCCTCCACCACATTTCGCCTTCTTCCTGTGATTTACATACTCTCAACGGAAACATCATAATCACCGGAGCAACTCCATCCACCTTCGCCAGTTCAAATCTCTCTCTCAGAGGTATTTCAAACTTTGTGACGTTTCAGTAAGTCACCCCCATACAAATAATGCCTCCAAATCTAAGTAAATAATCAAGTAGCTTAGTTCAAATCGCAAGGCCGATAGTTTTTCTCATGATTTTTCAAATGTCATGATGTACACGCTTACCACCTTACCATGTTGCATTAGCACATATCCCAACTCGATGTGACGCATCACTATACACCAGATCCTGGTCCCATGAAAGAGTCAATAATCGGGCGCTGCAGTCAATTTCTCTTTTCAACTCACAAAGACTGCTCACAATCCTCACTCCAAACAAATGGCACTCCCTTCTAGTCAACCCGTCATGGGTGTGGGCACACCGAGAAGTCTCTGTATAAATCTCCGATAGTATCCCCGCTGTAATCTTAAAACTCCGTATTTCGCAACACTAGCTGGGTCGCTCCCAATTCATCACAGCCTTCAACCTTTGAGGATCAACACTTATACTCCCTCTCTTGAAATCACATGGCCTTAAACCGTGACTTTTCTCAACTGTAATTCACACTTCTGAAAAATTTAGCATACAATTCATTTTCCTCAAAGCTTCCAAAGACTATTCTCAAATGTTCTCTACGCCTCTCCTCACTACTGCATTATATCAAAATGTCGCCAATGAACACCACTACAAATTTATCCAAGTAAGAGTGGAACACCCGGATTCATAAGGTCCATAAACGCCGCAGGGGTGCATTTGTCAACCTAAACGGCATTAGTAGCAAAACCTCGTGAGTGCCCATATCTTGTTCAATGCCGACTACATCATCCTCCTTAATCTAGAAAATACCCGGCATCCTTTAATTGATCAAATGTATCATCAATTTAGGCAACGGATACATCGATTCTTAATTGTTACTTTGTTCAACCTGCTTCCATAATCGATACACAACCTCAAAGATCCATCCTTCTTCGACAACAACACCGAGCACCCCAAGCGAACTACTTCGTCGAATGAATCCCTTATCCAACAATTCCCGTGAATTGCGCTTTCACTCCTTCATTCGCTAGAGCCATTCTATAAGGTGCCATGGAAACTCTAAGTAGTACCAGAATTAATTCTATGGAAAACTCCACCTCTCGCACAGGAGGAAGTCCTCGGCAACTCCTCATGAAACACATCAACATATATTCTCTCAATAAAGCACCTCCTTGAATTTATCTTCTCCTTACTTGTGTCGACAACATGGGCAAGATAACTAACACATCCACTTCTCAAAGATCTTATGGGCAACCAAGGCGGTAAATGAGACAAGAGGAAAGAATTTTTCTATCACCTAGAAGTTACATCTTAGATTTACCAGACTAGATATTTCACCTTCTAAGATGACACCCATCACCGCATGATGTCTCCCCTAACCAATCCATTCCTAATAAGATCAAAATCATTCATCTCAAAGGTTGTAATAATAAATCTATTTCCAAACATTAATTTTCAATACTTATAGGGCAATTTCTAAGTACCCCACCAATCTTAAATGCATTTTCCAATTTATTAGAATTAGAAGTGGTTCAGTGAATTTCAATGCAGTTTTAGAATACGCTGGGAAAATTTTATAGATATGAAAGAATGAGTAGCTCCAAAATCAAACAAGACTTTTGCTTACAACCCACATAAATTTAGAGTACCCACAAACCTAGCTCGCCGGTAATCGCAAATATCCGCCCACCCACTGGGCTCCGGCACCATCCCTCGGCCCATCCCAACCTTACTACCCCGACTACCCCAACTCCACGCCCAAAGCTTCCTCTACCGCTAGATCGACCTCCACGACTTCCTTGATGCCTCCCTTCGCCCGGCCGCCTCTGTAGGAAATGTGCTAAAGGTTCCCACCAACACTCGCCTCCGGGGACAATCACCGGGCTCACAACCCCGGCTCTCGGCATTCTCCAGCCTGTGACCCTGCAGGCTTACCACAACGAAACACCCATAGTCACTCGCCTCCCCGAGCACCTCTCTCTCGAGATCCCCCCCGACCGGATTTAAAAGACCTCGGCATGTGTAAATAGTGAAAGCGCCGAATCAGAATTGCAATGAGCACCGAATCGACTGGGCCGAACGTGTCGCTACTGGTGATTGACGTCCTCAAACCCAAAACTCGACCGGCCACCCATCTTGGAAGTACTCATATCTTCCTCTTTTCTCCCCACTAACCGGAGACTCACTAAATCCATTCCTACTGTGGTGCATCATTCACTAGTTCATGGAAAGTTGTATAGTTCTCGAGTGACAACCCTGCGCGGATCTCCCCAGCCTCATTCCGTCCCTCGACCCTCGATCCTCTCCCTCAAAGAAATTCACCTCCGGAAGTAGACGACAGAGATCAATCTTTCTCAGAAATGCTAGGAAGTCCTCTCATGGATCACCCTCTCAGAGCGCATACATGCACCTTAAGATAAAAGTTCTCGAAATAATTCCACGAACTCCATCCCACAATCGGGTGTGTCCGCTTCAAATTAAGTAATCAAAGACGTGGTGTACATTCTCCCACCAATCTCGAGCCCACTGTAACTGTGGTGCCGCGATTACGGTCCCTCAACCTCTAAAGTAACTCCCATGCTCAAATATACTCTCCAAGTCTCGAATGAACCTAATGCCCGGATAGGAGAATCGCCCCAAGAAATCTCGGCTGGTCCCGGCTGTCAAATAACTTACCTCAGGACCTTACTTCCTCGTCCAACACAGCACTACCTGCCCCTCGATCTCCACCAATATTTACCCCGTAATCCCTGCGTGGGTCCCCGACACTAGGGCTCATCACTACCCACAACGCCGGCCCACATTTCTCGCGACTCCGGCACCTTTACCACCTCCTCGCACCCTACCACTGGCCTCTGTCGCACTCCCTCTCCGGCTACCTACCCGGTCGACCTAATACGTAGGCATCCTCACCCTACCATAATAAAGAAAGTGAAAGCACGTACCCTACAAGAAAACCACACTGAGCAACTCCCCAACAACTACCAACCTAGGCACATAACCACACAGACACCATAAAGATCCTCAACCTAGGCTCGATAATTAAAATTGTAACGACTCCACCCAAGTCGGCCTCCAGAGGTTAAAGGATTATTAACAACTCAGATACCAGAGTCACCAAACCATGGATACACAACAACATAACCGACATTAATAAAATAAAACTCCTATTCCATCGCGGTGTTCCAACAATACATTCAAGAAAATAATGTACCAATAGAATACAAATCCAAGATACAACATAGGAAAAGTATGACAAACTGTAATTCCGCTAATATATTACAACACACCCGGCCTAAAAATATACAATCCGACAACAAAATAAAAAAAGAAACGATCATTTATGACTTATGCTACCTCGCCTCACCTATAATCTCCACTCAGCTCAAGAAAACCGCTTCCTCACCACTTCAAAGATCGCCTCCTAGAAACTAAATTAAATGTCACTATGTGAGTCACTATTGTCGAGTGAATACAAATACCACAGCTGCATCGATTCCATCATATATATTCATACTTATATATATAAAGAATAGTACGCATAACAATCGTGGTACTTAATAAATAATCGTCCACATATCACATAGATTTCTCTTATAATGTTACACGACGCTTACACATGAGATTATATTCATAACTAATGCATATCTATTTAAGGGAAATGAATAATAATAAAGTCATCAAGTGAGAATCCACCTCCACAGATAATACACATACGAGGAATCCACCTCCAAATAATACATATATGAGAATCCACTCAAATAATACACCTACAGAATCCACTCCAAATAATACACATGAGGAATCCACCTCCAAATAATCGAATGGGCCCACCACCATCCTCCCGACTGGTGGCTACACCCCCTCAACGCCAGCATATCACACCAAACCTCCCGAACCAGCCCAGCAAGCTACCCACAATATGCACACCACACCAAACCTCCCGGTCGGGTCACCACCGGCCCGCAAATAACACATAAAGCAATCGCTAATATCCTATCATCACCTAATAACAGAAAGCGTGCACAATGTGCCTACACATAGCAGCAATACAACACACACACAATTTCATAACATGAATTATATCCAAACTATCTCATAATAACTCATAATCTCAATTATGTCATAACATACTTCATAATCATAGTTATCTCATAATGTCAATCAAATCTCGGCCATTATTTCATACTATGCATCATAAATCGCTACCTCTACATAACATCGATTATAGGCACACAATACACATATCGAATAGTCTCAAACAACACACGAAGAATATATATATGAAAGGTCCCCATCGCTGGTATTTGTACTCACCGAGCCCAAAAAGTTAGTGAATTCATATCTCTACGCAAATCTTGTGCTAGATCCGTGCTCAACTCCTATTAAAAAAAATTATACATTATAACACATTCGCACAACTTTTCACTTTCTAACATCTATATAAACCCCGAAAGTTGTTATACCCTGCCTCACGCATTCAAATTTACAACTCTAGTAATCATCCTATCCCTAAGATCAGTATATACACTTTTTAACATTCCAACACTACATTCTCAATATCTTTCACTGATACTCCTAAGAATAACACTTAAGCACATTCTAATCAATTCAAGAATCAATTGACAACTAATTAATCCATTAAATATAACCTCCAATTCAAGCAATTGTCACTATAAGAACTTTTCCCAAACTTTCTCAACCCACTTTCTACCTCATTCATATCCAAAACCAATAATTCTATACCAAAATCAACTATATTAAAGTCCTCTTAACCCCATATTACCATTTAAAGTCAATTTAAGAAAAAGTCAATAAAGTCAACATACACTTACACCACTTTCTAACCCCTTACACCACTCAAAATCACCCTAATTCCCTCACCGATACTGATAACATTTCTATACCATAATACATTCGAGATCTTAAAAGTCAACAAAACTAAAGTTAAAAGTCAACTCTTTAAAACTCAAGAAATATCCCAAAAAGATTCGATCTTCTTACCTAGATGCTGACGAGGACGCATTTATATAAATAGTAATCCACACAGCCAACGACAGAAACGAAGAAAATTTTAAGTGAGCGGAAGGGCTTAATCGGCCATGAAGGTAAAGAGTAGAAGACTTGTGTGTTTGGATACTGATGAAGCAGATAAGGATAATGAGATTTTTAAAAAATGTCTGTCATCTTCCACTTTTCGCATTTTAATTTCAATGAAAACCGATTTCAAATATAAAGTTTCCTTTCCAGTATAACATAAACTACTACTCATATAATACAAGCCTCACATCGATTTTATTCAAAATCATTTATACTAACACCGGTCCCACCACAAACCGAAATATACCACCAACCGACTGCTGAAAGAATTCTCCACTACTCAACTTCGAAATTTTAAATTTTACTCTCGAAATACTTCACCGAGAAACTTATATACTATCAACATAATATTAGTAAGGAATGGGTTATTTCACCAGATGGTACAGTGAGAATTATACAGCGTCGCACCTAGGCCCCCTCTCTTATTTTGTGTAAATAAGAGGAACATTGACTCGGTACTTCATGGTGGTCCACAAAGAGAAGTCATGGACACCACATGGGAGCAGGTCCCTAACACTCAAAATCGCGCAGCTAGGTAGTTTTGGCCTGCCAATGAATGCAAATGAGTACGTGAAGGCGTGACTCGTGCCAAAAGATTTAAGTGGATCCTTCGCTACCAAGGACGAAACGACCTACCCTACGCCCAGCTTCCTTCTCCATGTCGGGCGCCGACTTGGTAGATAATTCTTGAAACCACCAATAAGTACAAAGATGCACAATGTATAGCCGACTACTAAGAAATGCTATGGAAGTTCGCTCCTCCGAAAATACAAAGTGGCTCAATATATGGAAGAATCTATTTGGAAGAACATCATCACCCGTCAAGTATTCCAAGGATAATTGTCTCCGATAACGGACCATACCGATGTTAAAAGGATAATAGCGATTAGAATCAAAAGCACAAGTTTACACTGTATGTTACCTTCAAGCATAACGGTCAAGTGGGAAGTCAAGAATAAAACCATTTTCCTCAAGCATTAAATGGTCGGCCACGTAAGAACTCGATCGCTGCATTATGGTCCTGGTTGGAATCCACACCTTCCAATGCCACCGGAGAAACGCCTGCTCAGCCTTTGGTCTACGGCAGGCGATGTTTCCTCTTAGATGTAACGAGCCACCCCAGATGCCCCTTCCTCGAGGCTTGTGTTGAAATACTGTGTAGTCACCATACGGATGACACCTAAAATGACTTTATTTATATTAATTAAAATATTTGTCCATCGTAGAACTACACATCTCATCGTAAACAAGTCAACATAAAAAATACAAACCAAGTCTCATTAAACAAAATCTCAAAATGCTATTTGATTATAACAACGACACTACTGTCTAAGTGACTTCATAAGATATAAAGAAATATGACTGTTGAGGACTCCTAGCCACCACCGTCTCACCCATGCATCTTATTCAAGAATTGTCAACGCTAGCCCGCGGGCAACCTCGCAATCAAATTCAGAAACCTCGGGCATAAACGCCTACCATGTAGAAATTGGGGATAAGCCAAGGTTTTAGTCAATAACATCGACGGATGGTAAACTGAATCCACATACGTGCACATGTATAAAGACATGCATCCTTATAGGCATAATTTAAATCATAAACACGGTGCATAATAATATAAGGTCAAACGCACCATCAGTGTATCAAATACACAACTTATCAATCAAGATAGAAGTTCTAAGGAATATATAGTAAAACCATCGATACTGTAGTACACTATCAATATAATTCTAATCTCCCATCATAAACACCACTCCCATGGCTATTAAAAATTAATTAACAACGAGCATATGTATAAATATATATATAGCTAATTTAACTCTACCTCCAGGAGCCTCTTCCTCCGCTGGCTAATAAAGTGGTTTTATCTACCGCACTGCAGACAGTAAGGCACATCTGGTCAAGATTCCTCAGAAATTTTAGGTCGTCAAGAGCACATCAACCGCATATGTAGTTCTTAGCTAGCAGAGCCCATTATAGAATAACCACAAACCACCAATAAATCTCCACAACTAATGTATAAATCATCATGCAACTGTCAATCTATAATTAAATGATGCCAGATAACATTTCTTTTATCAGTCAAAGAATCTTAAGATAATATAACCAACTATTTACCACAACTCAAACTAATACACACATATATACTTCAGTTTGTTAAATACCATTCAGTTAATTAATTAGGCAACTGTTATAGCTCAAGTAGGTAACACCTTTGGGTGATACTTCCTCACCGTACTCTATGCTCTTAGGGTATCACTATCGATCAGGCCCTGTAAAGTCATTCTATGAGACATTCTATATCTTTTGCTGTGATCACTTTGTAGAGAAAATTTTGTAATACTTTTAAAGTGTTACAAAACTTAAGTAACACATTTTACTTTTTAGTAACACTTCTTTGTCCAGTAAATTAATCGTCAGAATACACTATTTTACAATTAGTAACACTTTAGATATGTCCAAATTTGACTAAGAAATTTATTTTAATATTAGTATCATAGTCTTAAATTTCTTTTAAGTAACACTATTCGAATATGTATCACTTTTATTATTAGTAACATTTTTAAATATCTTGTTATAATTAATATAGAAAAGCAGTTGCATTACTTAAAAACACGTTGCTCAGTTATTAGGTATACACTTGCTATTATTATTACATGAGACATTATTATTATTATCATAATTATCATTATTATGGAAATTTAGAAGAAACATTTTATCATATATTTAATAAATAACGAAAATATATCGATAAATTATAATTAACTTTATTTAAAGTATCCATTTAAAGATATATAATTTGTAGTATGTCAAACACATAATTAAAATTCTATAACTCTGAATAAAAAATAACCAAAGTTGTTGTCTATCAGAAATATAAAAAATAGCTACATAATTGTTAAACTAAGCAACAGATGTATCTTCCACTGTCTTATTCAGTCTAATCACAACAATAGCATGTTCTTTATTTTCATATATCTTCTGTCCAACATTTGCAATTCTATAGCGCTCAAATTCTTCAATTGCAACCTCCACTACCACTACCATCATCATTCTCTATCACCATATAGGATTAAAGATCGAGTATTTGCCGATATATAATAAAACATCGGGCCATACGCACTCAAATGGACAGATTTCATACCGATCCTAATCTCTAGCGCCTCCAAGGTAACCATAGCATAACATTAAGACATTTATTACACTAAACCCAACAATAAAAAACTCCAAAACATACAAGTTCTAAAAAACAATTTCATCATATTAATACTTACTACTCAATAAATGTAAGCTCATCAATCATTAGACAGTTTATAATTTAAATCCTAACAATAAAAACTTTAATTGATCCTCAAATCTCAAACCTCGATATATAATTAGGTCCTAGTTCACACAAATTTCTAAAAACAATTCACACTCAAAGATATTACTTAAAGCTCGGAAATATAAGCTTCAACAATACAAGAACAATCGTGAAGAAGCTTCGAATATGTATAAAATGTAACAATAAAAAACTGCTAATTGATCCTTAAATTCTCAAAAACCGAACAAGATCCAATTTTTATACGAATCCTGTACATTTACCTTAACTCAAATCTAAACCCCACATAGTTTCCTTAGGAATGAACAAATGTTGAGAAACTATACACTTTTAGACAAAGTGGGAATCATAGAAAAGATAACGACGCCGATTACAAAATATATCATACAACAAATCAAACAACTCAATACAGTGTAATTAACAAATTTCAATCAAGCAAACACACCATTTTTAATGATTGATCAATCAATTAACTTAAATTTACAAAATTTTAATTAGTACAAATAACTTAAGGCTTCAATCAAAATTATCACCTTAATAATAAATTATGCTATTATTATTATTATTATTATTATTATTATTAACTTACATTTCAGAATGAGGGTGTACCCTACTCAGCTAATCTTGAACCAAAAAACTTAAATACAAAATGATAAATTAACCAAGCCATTTTGTCAACTAAAAGAAACACACCTCGAACATGGATTCGATCATTTATCCTGCCTAGAAGAATTATTTACATTTATCTCTCTTTCATGATCACACAGTAGCTGTGTAATTGTGACCACCCAATGCTTTATTGATATCTCGCAAATATATCAAAGTCGGAGATGCTGTTCTAACGCCTTCATTAATTCTCCAATGCTTTCTTTCACAATTTGGTCTTTAAGCGGTTTTGTGATATTCATCGTAGTGCGATTATACCACCAAATTTAAAATCCTCTTACTAATTCCATCGATCCTGAGCACTTCTCAGAGTTGCATATTATTTTTTGAGTTTTCACATGTCACGAGCTCACGATATGCACCATTCCATCAATTTGCATCTTTAATTGGACTTCTTCATCTTAATGTCCTAGTATAAACAATGTATTAAACATAACTAAGTTTATCACATTATCGATGTGCATAGTTTTTAAAAAGTAAGAGTACTTTTTACAATTTTACTTTTGAATAGCTCAAAAGAAGTTTGTATTGCTTTTTCGAAGTTTTCTTGTACATAGAAGCTTGAGACGGTGGCTTCTTCCTCGAATCTTTTGTTGCTATCACAAAAACAATGCATTATTATATCGATAAAAGAAAGAAAATAGTGATATAATACACCATTTCATATCATTTCCCCGCAAAGCCTATAGGACCCATAGCAGGCCTATCCTGATTCAGATCGCCCATTCTTTTAGCCTTCTTTTTTCGCTCTACCTATTTTTTAATATGAACAAAACCATAGTCAGGCCCATAACCTAAGATGTATCTATAATAACAACATGGTCAAAATCGAGCATCGATTCCATTCAAACAACCATCGCCTGGAATACAAGCATTTAGACGGAAGCTCAACACATGCATTATAGTGTACACATAAACTAAACTTGGCGCATACTCACCTAGAAATACAAGGTAACGACTCGCTCAGTCGGCCGCCTCAGTCGTCAGCCCCGAGGCGAGAGTCATTAAAATCTCGCAATCACCGCAGTCGTACTCAAACCCATGGACGACTCGCTTTAAAATACAATTGCTTCATCCAAATGGTGACTCATGAATTTAGAAAAGCCTAAATCAAAACAGCTTTTAAAATTTATAATCCATCACCGATATCGAAACGACAAACCCCATATATATATACACAACATATCCCAAAATAAAGTAATGCCGGCATACAACAGATGATAATGCATCGTATCCCCGAATAATAAAACGACAAATTTCTATTGCTGCCAAAAGTTTCAAAAGGAAAATACAACAATCAAAAACAATAGCTTCTTGACAACACATCAAATCAATGTGAGCATCCCCTTCGCCACTGATGCTCACCTAGCCACTGAACAAAAACTCAAATTTCTCTTGGCTCAACTGTCATTCACACCCGGCACAAACGAAATGCCGCCTAATGCTAGTGGGCGTAAGTCAGCGAGGCTTAATGAAACTTTGCCAATGTGGGTGAACTTACCATATACGAACGAGTCAATCAATAATATAATAGTCGTTATGAAATATATATATCCAGGACTTACCTAAAAGGTCATACAACATAATTCAAGTAGAAATCTCTATTACAATACATGAAGATATAATAAGTGTCAAAGAAGCACACAATTTCGTAAAGAAATCAATAGACTCAACAATCCACTGTAGTAAAACTCTAGTCATCAAAACTCCTATCTCATAATACCACCAAGATACCATCCTCTAATGCGCATATACTCAATCCGCCTACCTCGCCAGGAATGGACTAATAAATAATCACCTCGCACTTATACCGGCGAAGATAAGGCCAAACCGCAGAATACACAAAGTATATGACACCAAGACTCTATTGACGACTGAGCACTTGGGTACAAGGCACACCGCCTATACACTAAGTATAAGGCACACCGCACGCTATACCGTAGTATGTAGCCACACGACAACGCACACAAAGAAAGTGATCAAAAGACTCATACCGCCTATGTTCTAAGTATAAGGCCAAACTGCATCGCTATACCGCAGGGCATGCTGTACACCGGAGAATGCATTACAAAGAAAGCGATCAAAAGAGAGTCATGCACCGGCCCAGCCCCAAGATAAGGCCAAACCGCACGCTATACCACAAGATGTGGCCAACGCCACATATCCCGCAATAGCGAGTAGTCACCTAATCCCTACTTAATCCCAACTACGGGGTCACCTCGATACTCAAAGTCAAGTCATAGATAACTCTAACCATCACCTCCTCAATAACCAGCCTAATTTACTCCCAAACAATATCCAAGCACACACTAAAACATTCACAATCAGAAGTTTTGGTAATCAGAAATATAAGTCGGGAGTTCGCTTATTACTTACCCGCTAAATCGCCAACCCCATTAAAATCACATAATCATAAAATAATACATGTATATCATTCTCAATGCAATCATAACACAATGACACGATATCATTCTCACATAATCATATCATAATAACATACATTAAGATAGGTTGGGGTCAACATGTTCACAGCCAATTTAAAGTAAGCACGTAAAGTAACACCCGTGAGATAAGTACTTCCTCACCTCTCATGAAGTACCGCAAAAACCTTCGCTAAAAAACAATCAAGGTAACTCCGCCTTTTCCACGATCAACGCCTAAACAACAATCTTTAAAGTATAATCAAGACTCTACTACTATACCGGGCGCTCTAGAAGATACATAACTAACTCTTGGGGGAACTATCTCTAAACAAATTTCCAACATGACGGATAAACTATCTAATTCATAATCCCATCGGACACAACCCACCGATTCCCCGCTAAATTCCATCTTCTCACTTTCTCATTACAAATCGATCTTAAATTCAATCATCAAGTCCATAATTACCAATCTATAATTCTAAAATATCAATTATAACTCCAACTTGGAATTTACACTTTTTCAACATAACACCCTTCTTTGAATCACACTTCAATCACCAATTTAATATCATATATATGTCCCAATATAACCTCCTACACATTTAAAAAAGCCTTATAAAAATATCCACATAAAAGTCAACCGAAAAACCTAAAAAGTCAACTCGACCATAACGGCCCTCAAACGATCTCTAAATCACGAATTCATCACTCAAATACGTCACGTAACCCATAACCAACTAAGATTAAGCTCAGTAAAAATTCAATTACGTAAAAGTTTAAAACCCAAGAAATATATCGAAGATTCTGAAATTTTACCTTAACTGAAGAGAACGTAATGTATAGAACAATATTCTACAACCGATCTCGAAGCTCGAGCACAACGAAGTTAGAGAAATGGAAAATGAAATTTTTTATGGGGAGGGTGAATATTTCAATATAGTACGAAAAAAGATGACGATTTTAGCGTTTGATAATGTGATGATGTGGAAGACAAGCATGACTAGGGGATATTTAAAACTCCGAGTCCCGCCTCTGGCTTCTGCTAATTTCTCCGCTATCGCATCTTCTAAATCTCCACTAACCCATTCCAAAGATAAAATATTCCATGGCAAAACTACTAAATTATAAATGTAATTCGCTCAAAAATTGAGTTATCATCGAGATTATTTAAAATATCCTCGGTCCCAATTACGACCGAAAATTTAAAAAAAATTTTTTTTTCGTAACGTTATTACATACGTAACATACCGTAAAATACACCTCGAATCCACAATCCAAATCTAATACTCTATCAAGTCCATAAAATGCTTTTCTGGTATTATATGAGCATGATTTAACCTATCAACATCATTGTCAAAGGCAGAATAACGAGCGCATTCACACCTGTGATTTATATTTCACATGTGAGTATTCCAATAATTTGGCAACACATAATTTTTACCTTCTTCAAAGAATTATGTATTTCCTCTGTCTCAGATCATGATACTAGGTTAATATTATATATATATGAACCAAGTATAACTATATGTAATATAACTGGGCTCACCTTTCGACGTAATTCCAAATTTTATCCTTATCTAGAACAACACGACGCCAACCGATCTGCTCAATGGAGCAAGAGTAGAATCCATTCATTAGCCTCTTATCGTGACCAAATGTGTGCTCCCCTTTCATTTAGAATGATAAGCTTACGATCATTCAATGTCCATTCCAGGACACTTTTGCATACTGACCTCCTCTAGTTCGCTTTTGCTTGCTTGATGGATTTGCAACTAGGTTATCTACATATATATTAATATTTGACACATTATAAAACAAAAATAATTATCAATGTAAGTGTTCACCTTCCCGTGTCTCTCGCCAATTAATGGATCATTGCACCTCTAGTTGATTAATATCATTACCAAAATGCACTCCATCATGTTCTCGTATTCATCTCTTTCTCGTTTCAAATCGCTACTACTTAATCCTATAATTTTCATGTCTTCCTAATTCACATGTCCCAGACCACGTTTAGATTATGAAGCTCAACCTCCGTATTTTGAAGTGATAGTTTTTGTACCAATGCCTGACTTTGCTTCCCTCTCAATTCTTCTTTTCTTAACTTTTCTTTGATCTTCAAATAAGCACCTATCAATTACTAAGCAATTATACCTCATACGTTGTTCTTTAGGTGAGAAACAACCTCTCAGCTCTTTGTTGATTTTGAGGTGTTAACTTTCATTGATTTTGCTTAATTTCACTTCAGTAAATCAGATCTTTTAATGTAGTACAAATCCTTCTCAGGGCTCCTTCACTAAGTGTCCTTTCTTGTTATTTGAATTGCGTATCTTCACTAAATCTGACATCGCTATGGCAGAAGTATTTGAAACCTGAAAACAAATAACAACCATCATAGTTACACTTTATACACAACTAACTACCAATTAAGTTAGGAAACAAAGACGGAAGATGTTTTACAAATATCATAACATATGTATCAACCTTTCTTTGAGCAAGCTACAAATTATTTTCTGTCAAATAGCAATATCTCATTTTCATCTTCACTCTTGAGTTGATTTTCTATTTTCAAGAGGTGTGTACTCATCAATAAAGTATTCTTTATTTTCTCAATTCATCAGGTGTTCAACTTCTCAACTTCGGGAACTCTTGGTTTGACCGACCTTACTGATACAAGCCAGCTTTTTTATCTTGAATTATGCCATTTTCTGGGGCTGATTTTCTTTCTATCTCTTTCTCTAACTTTTCTTATAAGTCGACATCTTGATTTAGATACCTGCAACATCACAAAAAGGTAAGAAGGCAACATCACAAAAATGTAGGAAGACAACATCACTCTAAAATAAAAAAAAAGGCGAGACAACCAAATCAAAGTCGTACAAATAAGAACTTAAAAGATAAATGTTTAGTTACAAGCAATAATTCATCTTAAAAAAGGCATATACATAAACAAATCAGCACACAACATTATCCCTGTTATTTCATTGGTTCCATCCAACTCAGCTCAGTTTATATTCCATTAGAGAATTAAGGAAGATGATATATCAAAATCAACCTTCAACAAGATACGGGCAAATACGAGTTCTCGTGATGCCGCTTGCTGACAAACGCACTGCAGCTTCTGGCGGACCCGATGAATCGGTTTTCTAGGGAGTTCTTGGATAAGTTCGTGGTTGTATTTATTGGATGACATCTTAATCTATTCTAAGAAAGTGAGTTGGAACATGATTTGAGCATTGAGAAAGTATCAAAAATCTTACTAAATCGCTGTAATGCTAAGTTGGGTTGATATTACAAAGAGATTCACATACAAGACTTTTCGCTGATCACGCCTGGCGACCAAGTTGACAAGGAAGTGGTGTACCCATTTGTTTGGGGCGAGGAGTGTGATGCCTATTTCAATGAGTCAAGCAGAGATTGACTACAAAGCACTACCACACACTACCGCCGTGAACGTAGGGGTACGCTGCGCATGATGCTCATCGTGGGTTAGGTCATGTATTGGATGCAGAGGAAATCAAGGCCGAAACCTATGGAATGAGACATTAAGATATGGATGAATATGTTGGAATTTTGTTATTTGTATTCCTCAATATATGTTGAATTTTGTCGGTAGAAAACATATTCATCAATACGTTGAATTTTGTCGATAGAAAGATAATCTTCAATGTTTGGAGATAGATTTAATAGCCTTTTTAAACATTTTTAGATCTTATTCTCAGAGTCGATTGTCTGGGAGACATCGCTGCTGGGTGATAGATTGTCATATTAAGCAAGATCTAAATATCTAGTCCCAAAGTTCCTTAAGATCTTCTTCCTAGGTGATAGAAAAATTCTTTCCTCTTGTCTCATTTCTGCCTTAGTTGCCCATAAGATGTTGAGAAGTGGATGTGTTGGTTATCTTGCCCATGTTGTCGGCTACTGGGGCAAAGTGAGAAGATCGAATTAGAAAGGCATGTCAAAGTGGTAGAAGATAATACGTGTTTCCCGAGGAGTTGTCTGACTTCCTCCCATGCCAGTAGTGTGGAGTTTTCTTAGAATTAATTCCCTCGGTACTACCTCCGATTTCTATGGCACCTACGTAATGGCTCCCGCAGAAGTTACAAAGGAGTTGAAAACGCAATTGCGTGGAATCGTTGATAAAGGATTCATTCGACCAAGCAGGTTCACCTCGGGGTGCTCCGTGTTGTTGTTGCCAGCTATTGTTATCCCCTGAGGAAGCCAGCATGAGTGAGGCATCTCAATGAAGTAACAATTAACTGAGGTCTGCTGCCTGTGATCGACGATCTGCTTGATCAATTGGAAGATGCCCGTGTGGCTTTTAAGATTGATTGAGGTCGCTACCATCAATCGAGGATTAAGGAGGATGATGTATCAAGTCGGCATTTAGAACAAGATATATGTAAGTAATAACAAAGCTTTGGGTGATGTCAGTTGTTGACGAATGCTTCAGAACGTTTATGGACTCATGAATCTAAAGTTCGGGCTTCATGGTGGTGTTCATTGACCACATTTTGTTATATTCTGCAGCTGGTATATACGGAAGAGAATTACGCAGGTGAGACTTCGAGGAAAATGAATTGTATGCTAAATTTTCCAAGTGTGAATTCGTTGGGAAAAGTGCATTGGTCATGTGATTTCAGAGAGGCATATGTTGATCCTTCAAAAAGCTTCGGAAGTTCGGCGAATCAAATCCACATAAAGTTGTTACCTAAATATGAAGTTTTCTGGGTTCAGCGGATACTATCGGAGATTTATACAGACTTTTCAATTATTGCAATCGTTAAATCAGAATTGAGAATGTTCTTCTTAATATCAATTCATTTAATTGGTTATTAAATGTGATTAATGAACTTAGTGTTCACCTTAGTAATTTTATATTACTAGTTTGGGTTCTCATGATAATTTAAGGGTTATGAGCGATTGTTGATCATATAATTATTAATCGTTATAATAGTAATTGGTCAATTATTATTATACAACTTTACTATTATCCGGTTCCTTGTCACATATCAATACACAAATGACGTTGAATTATATTTCATGTATGAAATTAAAACTACATTTGCTAAATTGAGAGTTGATTAAACAAATATCCCTCTATTTGAATCTGCATGAGTTATAATTGATGAACCACTGAATTAATTCGAGAAGTTGTCGAGCTCGTTATAACTTGTTAGTTACCATTAACAACTTATAGTATTGATTTTCTAATTTGGTTATCACTTAACGGCAAAGCTCATTAACTATTAGGTTGCCTTCTATGAATATTATTAATATATTAAACCCAATCATTAACCTAATGATTAGTAATGATTTCAATCATCATAACAGAAAACAAAAGCCTCCCATCCCTGATACAATGAAGAAAATGAAACTTGCAAGCTCTATTTGGCTTTTCTATCCTTTATTCTTTGTTCTAGCACAAAGTGTAGATTCCTCCCTAGTGCGCAACCAACTAAAGGCACCGCATTTGAAGTGCTCAAATTTATCGAGCAGACTCCACGGCATCACTGTAAGTGTTTTGTTATTCATATAGTTATTATGTGGATGATTAATATACATCATTTCAGGGATCCGGGATGTATGAATTTGGTGTTTATCACAAATGAAATCTATACTAGATTCTAACAAAGAACACCCATGACCAAAGGCTAGAAAGGGAGTTCCATTGTTTGGAGGAGAATTGTGAAATCTAAAAGCTTCAATGAGTTGAAAGAGAAATTGACTACCCGCCGGTGATTTAATTTCCCTTCCGCCGTGACAGATGGCTATGTCGTGTATAGTGATGCTTCACATCGTGGGCTGGGATGTAAAGCAATGCAATATGGTAAGGTAGTAGCTATGCATCGCGACAATTGAGAAATCAGCGAGAAGAATTACCGACGCACGATTCGAACTAGTCGCAATGCTGCTTCTCTGCAAGCATTCGAGGCATTATCCGTATATGGACCTCGCCAAATTTTTACCGATCACAAAGTTTGAAATAATTCCCACGCAAAGATTTGAATCGAGGGGGCAGTCAAGGTGATGGAGTTTATTAGCGATTATGATGTTTCTATTGAGTATCATCCTCGAAAGACGTTATTACAGATCGAGTCGTAGTGAGGTTAAAATATTATTAATGTTGAAAATGAAGCAACTTGTTAATTTTGGGAGTTGGGAGTTGGATATGGCTCTGTTACAAATCAGAGTCTCGGGAACGGTTCTTCTTGGATCGAATACTGAAAGAAAATAAAAGACGAGGAAATTGCAAAAGATAATCAAAGGAAATGTAGATCGGACTTTGTGCTAGAGATGATAGAGCCCCCACAATGGTAGATTATTCTTGCCTTACCTCGTGAGTTGAAAAGGAGATTTCGATCAAGCTCATAATGCTCCATAGCAATATGCATCCCTCGTGTACAGCACAGAGCAGAGACTTCTAAGAGCAGTATCAGCGGCCCAACACGAAGAGGGAAATCACGACTTGTCAACAAAGTGGAAGACGAACACCGACATCCAACGGGCTATTACAACCCCTTTCCGTATTCCGTGTATGGATTTGTGAGCATATTACTTTACGGATTTTATTTCTGACTCAGTGACATCAGAGAAAGAATGACGGTATTTGGGGCGATATATCATTTGGGACCTACCATTCTACCAATTAAATCGACTACCATTCCCGAAAGCAAGCAGGCAAGGTTATATGTTGATCAAATTGTAGCACAGAATGAGTGCCGGTATTCATTGTATCGATCGAGATGTTATAATTCTTATATTTTGAGAGATTTCAGGAAGTCGGATGGGGGACGAGGGTCAATTTGAGTACATCATTTCATCCACAAATGACGGGCAATCGAGTGAACAATTCAAATATCGAGGATATGTTATGGCCTACTGTTGAACTTTTCCTCGAAATTGGATGATGAATTGCCTAAAATGGAGTTTGCATAATAATAGCTTCCACGCCCGCATCGACCAGCACCATTCGAGGTATCAGACGGCAGGAAATGTGGGGACTCCAATTTGTTGAAATGAAGTAAGAGACAGAAAAGTTGTATTGTCTGGAGTTGGTGGAAAGGTCGGGTGGAGAGAATAAATTGATACAACAAAGACTGAAAGTTTCGCGAAGATAGACAAACCGATGCATGCGCATCGTCAAATCAGCAGTGATGAATGCTTGAACAAGCGATAAAGTCTTCTTTGAGAATGTCCACATGCGGAAAGCGTGTATCGAGATTCGGGAAAGAAGCTGAGTCCACGATATCGTCCGTATGATTTTAAAGTGTGAAAGGCAAGTCCTAAGTGGCCTATCGCTTAGTTGCCCACTGAATGTATTCATAACGCTTCCATGTGTTATGCTCGGCGTAAGTATATCCTGCATTTAATCCCTATATCTTGCAGTCACAACCAATAGATCTGAGAGGACCTTACGTATGAAGAGAAACCGTGAAAATTCCTTGATCTATGAAAGTGTTGCGAAGCAAAGTTGTGTTTTAGTGAATTCAGCATGTATGAACTTAAGGAAACAGAGGTTAATGTTGTCAAGTCAAGAGTCCACATCTTTTGAAATATTAGAAGGTTAGTTCTTAAACTTTAAAGCGTAATATAAAGAATTATAAGGGATGAGTAACTAGTTGGAACGGGCCGCTGGTAAGTCGAAAAGTAAATTTTATATCTAAATTTTAAGAAGGGGAGAATTAAATAACTCGCCCGTATAAGCATATTTTAATATGATTTTAGTTGCTTGGTTGAGTGTTTTACGTAGTTTAAGATAAAATTTGAAATCTAATAACATACAATGGGGTTCGACGATAACATATTTTGAGATAGAAATTTAATTTGACTCGTGTTCAATTATGTTGTTAAACCGAGAACAGGTTACCACCACTAAGCTCATCCTTATCACTCATTCATCATGTCCAAATCTTATCTTCTTTTTCTTCCCAAGGGCCTAACTACTCTCAATATTCCCTTTGGAATTTTTTTCTATTTTCTTTTCAAAATCTTGGTGGAATCTAGCTTCATAATCTCGCTCTCTATCTCTGTTCATCAAAGGTATGAGTTTTAATCTTCAAATCCTTCAGTTATTTGTTGTGCCATAGTTGACTATTTATTAGTTTGACTTTATGTTGACTTTAAATTTTAACTTTATTATGAAGGAAATGTTATCTAAGTTTGGTTTGTGGGATCTGGAGGTGATTTTGAGTTATTATCAGTTAGAAAGTGGTGTATGTCGAGGTTTTGACTTTGTTGTCTTTTCTAAGTTAACTTTTTAAATTATAGCAGAGGTTGTAGGACTTTAATATAGTTATCTCTGGGAATAGAAGTATTGGTTGATATGGATCTTAATGGTGTCAGAGGAAGTTCAGATAGTAGTTAGTTGGAATTGGAGGTTGTATTTAATGGCTTATTTAGCTGGCAATTGATCGTTGATTGGTTTGAATTTAGTAAATTGTCGTTGATAATAAAGTTGATGACCGAATATCGGGATTTGGCAAAGCTTGGTGCGTAATGTAGCTATGCTCTGAATTCCTGTAGTTGTATATCACTAGTTTCTTTGGGGGGATAGATTGATACCATTGTGTTTAAGTTAATTTGAATTGTGAGACGGTACAATACCTCGGGGTTTATAGACAGGGTTACTAGAGATGGTTATAATGTATGTAATTTCGAATGTGAGTCGAGCCCGACCCAAGACGATTTTAGTTATTATTTCGCTTTGGGCTCGAGAAGTAGTACAAATCTCACGATGGAACCTTCATATATTATGTTATATTTTGCATATGTTTTGTCACGTGGACTATTTTGACATGTGTATTTAAAGAACAGATCTGTATAGAAATAATTGAGATTACGATCGATATTACGTGATAATTGTGATTATGATTTATATTACGAGATACTGTGATTTTGATTCATATTATGAGATAATTGAAATTATGACTTATATTATGAGATCGTGGTATTATGATCCATGTTACGAGATAGTCACATTCGATTTATATTACGAGATAGTCAGGATTAAGTGATTCATGTTACTTTAGATCGCGGTTATACCACTTGGTGTCAGGTACTGCGTCGCTAATGCTATGGATGCGTGTAATCCGTGGGTGCGTGTATTTTGATTGCATTGTTTGTTATTTTATGGAGCGGTGGTGACTCTGACCGGGAAGGCTCAGCGTGGTACGCATATCAAGCGCTGGGTACATTCTTCGGGAGGCTCAAAAGTAGCATGTGACATTTGTGTAGCCTCGATCGGGAGGACGGAGGTGGAGAGACCTCATCTCGATTATTTGTGGAGGTGGATTCCTCATATGTGTATTATTTGTGGAGCTGGATTCCTCATTTGTTGATTATTTGTGGAGGTGGATTCCTATTTGTTGGTTATTTCAGGGAGGCTTGATCTCAGATGGCTTTTGATGACTTTGCGCTAAGCCAGACTATTACCCTTAAAATGAATATGCATTGTTGATGGTTATAAGCTCCCGCAGTAGTATTACGTGGATATCGTGATAAGAGGGACTCTATGTGATTTGTGACATGTGTTGTTAGTTGCATATACATATGTTATATATATATAGTACGATTATATCCGATTGGGTAATATCTCTGTGGTATTTGTATTCACTCAAATTATAATAAATACTTTTCTATATGGGTGGGCATTTTAAGCAAGTCTAGGTCTCTAGAGCGATTGTTGAGTGGCCGAGGATCTGTGTTGTGGAGTCATGTGAAGATCAGTGGCACAGAAGTCATCACGCCATTTCCCCTCAAGGTTCTAATTTGTATATTCTCTCGAATTTGTGTGTTGTATTTCTCATTGAAGGGTCCGGTTGTCATAATTTCCCTATGTTGTATTTTGATTTCTTGTCTGTGTGATTTGTATCTGTCAAGAAAGTTTGCTGAGGTTGCTGGAACACCAATGCACGGAATAGAGTTTTGTTTCTGAGTTAATGTCACAGTCATATTTGTTATTGTATCCATCGATCAGTGACTCTCTAGTACAAGTTTAAAGTTAATATCCAGAAAAATTCTAGGATCGAAAGGGAAAAAGTGTTGCGAAATAAAGCTAGGACCTTAGTGGAGTTTCATGGCTTAAACTAACGTAGTGTGAGGAAGCATGTGAAACTAGAGGACGATGTTAGAAACATATCCGCATCTTTCGAATTAGAAGGTTAGTTGTTAAGACTTTTTGTTCTATAATGTGTGTTAACATGGTTTATTTTTGAGGTGGAGGAAAAGTTATGATTGGATAATTGAATTATGAGCTTAGATGAGTCATAAACGAGACGAGTTAAGTAGTAAATTCTTTAGGACGAAATTTTTATTAGATTGTAGATTGAAATAACTCACAATGCTAAACATCTAAAGTATTAAATAAATTTGGTGGTAGACTTAAAATAATATACTACTTTAATAAAATAGATAAATCGAGGGCGTGTACAAAAATGAGAAGTATTTCATGTAACGAATAATAATATATTTAGGACCGTTTTCATTAAATTTCATTACAAGAAGTGGAGAGATAAAATACCACACCAAACATGACCTAACACTATACCCTATATATATAACCCTTAACCCCAAAAACCCTCATCTCTTTCCCTCATAGGCCGCTAACATCATCATCATCTTCTCCAAAAAAAAAAATTATTTGTGAAGTTTTCATCTTTAATTCAAGCTAAGGTATTTCTTCAACTATCCAAACATCCATGGACTTAAAGGACCGAGCTCGTGAACAGCTAGTTGACTTCAAATTATTTTTGCTTGTGGGCGAGGGCCAAATCTCACATGGGTAACCTTTTCATATATATGATGTTTTTGCATGTAAGCAATAACATGTGGTTATATAAGAATGTATATCGAGCTACTAAGATTGGATGTTATGATATCATGTAGTCAAGCTAGATTATGTTATGATTATCGGGTGTGATCTCGTGGTTGCTGCGGTGGTCGCTAGCTTTCATCATTGGTATGTGTTTTCCTTTGCAAAAGTTGAGTTCGTAGAACGAGATTTACGTATGCATATCGGTGGGTCATGTTCGGGATCGGGGAAGCTATGGTGGCGTATTGACGGGTTACCCCGCGATCGGGAGGACGGGTATGCATATCGATGGCTGCCCGATCGAGGTTGTGATGCATATTGGTGGATGACGCGAATCTGGAGAATTTGATAGGTTTTCCCAAAGTATTATATTATATATACTTTATCGGATGCCCCGAGACGATTTGACATGCGTGTGGACGTAATGGATACAAGCGATTTGAGGTTCGATGTTATGTATTTGTTAGACTTACTTGGTTAATTATATGTTGTTTTGTACTTGAGGAATATTTGTATTCAGTGTTATTGATGGTTTATGAATATATGTATGGAGTATAGATAGGTTTCTTATCTCGTAGATTTTTATTAAGAGAGATCATCATGATGTATAAATATTGTTACCTTATTTACTCATATCATTAATTATACATATGCTCATTTATATAAATGTGACTATATATTTGATACTCTTCACGTGTTTGTATTCACTAAGCTTCATAACCTACTCTTTCTCTATGGGTGGGATTTTAAGTGATTAGAGTTGATCGTCGAGGTTGCAAATGGAGCTGTGTTGACAAGTTACCAAATAAGATCAGAGAGACGTGATGCATCAGAAGTCCCTTTAAATGTCCTTCATCTATTGTTTCCTCTGTCATGTTCTCTAAAACTAGAGTATCTTGTCTTTTGAGGAGTCAGTCATGTTTAGACTATATTTATCACTATGATATCTAGATAAAGTTTTAAGTTGTATTATTCCAAACTGATGTATGATTGTTTTTGATGATGTGTTTTAGTGGCGTGTCGTTGGTTCACCTCGACGGAAAAATTATTTTATTAGTATTAATATCAAATGAAGTCTTTATGTCGATATCCATCCATATCGGGTGACTCTCGTGTTCAAAGTTGGATTTATGATCCTAACTCTTAGGGCAGCCTGACTGTAAGTGGTGTCTGCAATGTGGGCTAGCCGGAGGCGGTGGGATTTTGCATCATATGTGAGGTAAGGTTCTCAAGGCTTTTCACTCATCGGTTTCATGTTGTTTCGGCTTTCACTCGGGAATTATTAGCTGTATGATGGTTCCATTTAGGTAATCATCGTAGCATGCACTCCATGCAAGTCATTGACAAGCAGGACAGAGGCGGGGGGGTACGGCTTTAAATCATCCTCAGGATAAGATAATCTCACTCACGGAGAGAAACGGGCATATCATTCACATCGTCATGCGAGGTTAATTATGGCATTGGCCGACGCTGGCAAAAAAGCACATGAAAGTGTACGCAGCAATTTGAGTTTGGTTTTATTACTTCCCGACATCCGCACTAGTGTCCAATTTGATCAAGAGCATTCTATATCGATATATAAAGCTTAGTTTTATTTTTTCGTTTTTCATCGTGGGTTTCGTCAAGATTTCTCAGATAGTCTCCTTTTTCTCGTGATAGCCGGTGGTATTTGTGGCGCAGTCGAAGCTCGTAGGTCGGGGGGCGGGTGGCCTCGGCCAGCTCCTCAACCTCTTATAACGCGCGTTTGGCCCGAACATTAGGCTTCCTTCGTTGAAATATGGTTCGACCCGAGGTTGCACTCATAACCGCCTCGGTGCCTATTTTTCCTCACGAAATTTTTTGTGAATAAGACTCCTACCATTAGGTTCCACCTGTCATTCGGAAGTTAGTTTTCATGATTTAAGAATAATTTAGTCTTTATTCAAAATTATGACTGCTAAGTAGAAATTTTTTATTTATTGTATAGGTAACAACACCTAAGGATAAGATAAAGTATAAAACAAAAAATTGGAAAATAGCACCCTTGAACACTTCTTTAATTTCTAGCACCTCTTTAAGAACTTTGGAATAACACCTCCCCTCGCAAAAAGATTAAAATGCCCCCATAAAATTTACTACTATCTTGTTCCTTGTATTTTCTCTTCTTCAATTTACACCTCACCACCAAATTCTAGCCACTACCATCATCTCTCTTCATCATCATCAAAACCACTCACCACCACCAAACCCTCCGCCACTCCCTACAACCCCCCTAAATCGCCACCCCTTCCCCCTTCCTTTTAATTTTTGGGATTTTCAAAAAAATATCAGAAGTCTAAAACCCTTCATTCTTGATTCGATTTTCTTGAAACTATATCTATATATATATGTTTCTTATATGGGTAAAGTACCAAATCAATCGATTCTCTATAGTTTCTTTCGAATTTAGGGATTATGTCAAAATATATTTTGGGTTTGTTAGATTTGTCCGTTTTTTGTAAGTTATTTGATGACATTGTTCATACTTTTTTCAATTATTTGTTAATTTGTTCTAGTTTTATCAGTTCAATACAAATATTTATTGAGACATTAGAATTTTCTATCAAGCCGATTATGTGTGCTTTAGCTTGTGCATTTTCTGCTTTTTCGATGTTATTTTCTAATTGAAACCATATTTTCTATTTTTGGTTTTGTAGAGTATCCTGCTCATATCGTAAAATATACGCCAATGAGCCAATAGAAATGGAATACCGTTTTGGGCATACAAAAAAATGAAAAGAAAAAGAGGTCAGCCAATATTTCGAATAATTGGCCCATGACAACAAGAATTTAGGCTGACTCGAAACCTTAATGGAATCCTCAGTTCAATATTTCACCACTTTGGAGGCTGGAGAAAGCCACGTATTCCACCATTTTAAAATAATAAAGTTAACATTCTTTTCAATGCCAAATTGCATTTTCTATTTCTATTTCTTACATCCAATAATATCCCAACGCTTCACCGAGCATTACAATAATGCAGATTCATATAATTTTTCACATTCTCTTCATCAACACTTCCACTAATTTCGACTTTTTATATCAAGAAAATATAAACTCGACTTATTTATAAATTCAAAATAAAAACGTTGGTGGAAAAAAATTTTAATTTTGAATAATTATTTGTCCAAATTTAAAAAACAGAGCATAACTTTTCAAGAGCCATCCCACCATCAGTTGTATATCTTGCCAGCATTTAATAACTGGTGGAAGTAAGTTACATGGGTATGTCTCTCCTGCTGTAGATCAAATAATCCTCACACGCCTACCTACCGTGATTTAGTCTTATGAAAACGGAATGACAGTTCTTAATTAAACCCTAATATACCATTTAAGCATATTCTTCCCATTCATTTTTAATTAACGCTCTTTCTTCAATTCATTTCAATTAACATTTTTTTCACAAACTTTAACCATCAATTGTTTCTTCCTTACCTACAGTATAAATTTGATATTATTGGATCAGCCTTTAATTCTCTCTCTCCTCTTCTCTTTTCATAATATCATTTTTATTATAAATTTTTTAATATAATTAAAAGAATTACGATCAAAACTGATACCATAACAAAAGGCTAATTTTCAACTTGCCCCTCGAATTATCATATTTTCAAGGATGCCCTCTTAACCGCATATTATTATTTCAACTTCTTTTAAACAACAAAACGACTACTCTTACCCTAACACTAAATTAAAAATAATTAAAATATTTTACATACTTAGAATAAAAATCCCCCACCACATTCTTCTTGACACACCCTACCTCACCACTACCTCCCCAACCCTCCCTTTAAACTTCACCAACCACAAACTCCCTTTGACACACACCGCACTCTACCCCCACGCCTCCCCCAAACCTTCACCAACCACCACTTTCTTCTTTGACACACCCACCCTACTCCCTATCCCTCTCAAACTTTCCCCGAACTTCACCGTCATTAATCTCCCAACCCGCCAAAAGAAATACCTCTCGATTTTAAATAGCTCCCACTGACTTAATGATCCAAGCTTGAACGGGCAGAAGCACACCCCTGGCCAGGGGCGAAACACCTTCATGGCCAAATGGCCATGGCCCCCCTGCATTTTTCATAAAACCTTGTTTATTATATATATGTAAAGACAAAGTAAATACTAGTATATACGGATCGGAGTATATGTTAAGGAATTTAGTAATATGTTATATGTATTATGTATCCGTTCATTAATTTCATGTACATATATGTCTTTGTAATCGTTGTGTATTTTCAAGCAAAGTTTATTTTCCTGTCACTGTTTTTGTTATTGAAACTATTCGATTAATTTGAAATCAAAATTTGCTCCTTTTATGTAATCAACATTTGGTTGGTAATTAAGATAATCCTTTAATAATAAGAAATCAATTAAAATTAATTAGTATTTCAAAGGGAAGAATATTTTTTCTTTAAACCTAACATTCGAGTTTGAACCCTCGATCTCTACTCTTACAATCAGGGTGAAATTAGGGGGAAGTATGTTAATTGAGGAACTTGCCGAAAGGCCCAAATTAAGAACAACATTTTTTAGATTCTACCATTAATTCATTTCTTGATAAGAATATACATATATTATTTTTCTAATTTAGATTAAAAAAATCTATTATATTATTTATTTTCTTTTTTTCTTTGGGCCTCCTATTGTCAAATCATGGTTCGGGCCGCCGGGGTTTGCATATGCAAGATCGCACATGCCGGAAGATTATTCAAAAGATCACACACACGCCGAGGTCGATGATAATGGTGGAAAATCGTGGGAGAAAGCTTGTGGGGCAGTGCGGTGGTAGCGGGCGTGACAAAGAAGAAATGGTGGTCAGAAAGTCTGTGGGGAAAAGCTCAGCACAAAGCAATAGCCATACAGAAAATTCACGGGGAAAGTTCATGGGGGAGGAAGCGGGGCTAAGTCAGCATGCAAAAAGAAATTTTATTCTAATTACGTAAAAATATTTTAAACGTACTCCCCATACTTTTAATTCTAGCGTTGTGCAAAAGTAGTATTTCGTTGCTTAAAGTCAAATAAGCCATGGCACGGGATATCCATAAAAAGAATCGATAGTTTTGGTTTAATAAATGGGCATGAGTAAACGGATAATTAGCCAAATAAAAATGTCAATTAAAATGGAAGGTAGTAATTTCTTCCTGAAAAAATATTAATGGTAATTTTTTAACGTGTAACCTTAATACTAATTTACTTTTCTTGAAGTTTTTATTTTGTTTTTTAATAAATCTTTGATCATAACTAATATTTTAATTATATTAGAGATAATTCATGAAAATAATATTTTAAAAATATATTCATTAGAATAAGTATGGAAGTAATTCATTGTTAAAATTTGGCAAAAAAGATGTGTGATAGAAATGAATTGAAATGAATAGTATCTGCACATCAGTTCTTCGATGAGACGTTTTCACAAACAGTTTTTTTAATGACATACAAGATTATAATATAGAAGTTAGTCTTAGTGAGTAGTGATGGCCTCTCTTCTTTTTTGATAAAACAAAGTTCTATACAATAAAGTTTTGAGCTACTCAATCGTTGTGAGACTGAAACTAACAGATAAATAATATGCAGAGTGATTTGCATGTCAATAACTAATTAATCGATCTAATCACGCCATTTCTAAATTAACTATCACCCCAAGTTCTCCATATGTTATAAGTTGAAGCCGATCCACAAAAGCGAAGTTCTCTTTAGTAAAGTTATTCTTTCTTTC
This sequence comes from Lithospermum erythrorhizon, assembly GCA_019722365.1. Classification (NCBI taxonomy): domain Eukaryota; kingdom Viridiplantae; phylum Streptophyta; class Magnoliopsida; order Boraginales; family Boraginaceae; genus Lithospermum; species Lithospermum erythrorhizon. Next base: position 182,788 of record JADFUC010000714.1, on the reverse strand, counting down.
AAAAACTAACTAACCAATCAATTCCATCTTTTATCTTAATTGCAAATTATTGTTACAAAAAATTATGCCAAGACACAACTAGGCTCGTCAGAACTCTCAAAAGGCCTAATTTGGTCAATGAGAATGAAACTGATGAAAGCGTCCCAATCTATTGTCACTTAATATTAAAAATACTTACTTTTATAATACTATGCTCAAAAAAATGTTCACTCTTCACTGTATATCATGAGAACTTATCAGATTGTAGACATGAATCATGGACCATGTCTTTTAATTTCCAAACGATAACGGAGAAGGCAATATTTTTTACGGAGTAATTTTTTCTTTTGGCATTCACAATGAGAAAAACTATAATCCAATCTTTGGATACTGCATAGATAATTCTTGTAGTAAAAGAATGAGATAATTCAAGTATCATTTAGTGTGAAATGTAGGAGTATCTCATCATCTGTATCAAATAAAAATGAAAACAAAAGGGAAAGAAACTACGTACAAATTAAACAACAATAATATTTCATATAACCCCATAAATGGAATGTAGATCTAGTCGAAGTTTATAGAAATTAACTTTACATATCTTTTTGGTGCCTCACAAAAGCTCTATAATATAGCAAAATGCAAGAGCAGGCATAAGCAACGACCATATCATGGAATTAATTTTCAACATATTGAAGTTAAATAAATTTAAAAAGTACCCTTCTGTTTATATATATAAACATGAATTATCGATCATGCCTTTTACATTCAAGCTTCAACTTCATGTCAATTGAAAATTTGAACTGCCAAAATTAAGGGAAAAAAATAGGAAAAGAAGGTAAGGAGGACATAGTGAAAAGCCAAGAACCAGACTTGCCTAGCACAATTCATTTCTTGAAATTAGCCACCTGATCTTTGTTTCTTCTTTCCAGTGTAACTCCATTTCATCATCATCTGGACCTCTGAAGATGATGATGCTTTTGAACCTTTAAGCTGCTGGATGATCGTCATCATGATGAAATGAAAAGTCAATGGAGGTATAATAAGGAAAAGGAAATAATAGAGTGGGGAAGGTTTATTGGAGTGGTTGTTAGAATGTAGTGAGTGGTCGGCCAGGTTTTTTGGATGTGGTCGGGTACATAATTAAACATCAACTTCTTAACATTAAAATTTACAATTGTCAATTTAATTGAAGCAATGAGGGAAAATTAACACATTCTTAATGCACGTGAATGAGTAATGGGTGTTATCTTTAGTGAGGAAGTTGGTTCACTCCCTACATGTGTCAAAGGCCCCTTAGTTAGATGGGTTGTAATTTGTAAATCAAATAATGTGCTTTATTACCAACCATGGAAAGAAGATGACCAACGGCCTAAACGTCTTACTTATTTGTATTGTAGTCTTCCTTGACAAAAAAACACAATACCCTAATAACTAACAAAGGCCTAACTATGTCATAACTCGTCCGGGTGAAACTAGGCCCCGGATGCCAAGAAATGCAAATGCGAAGCTTGAGCAAATCAACCTCAAGGTGATCTCGTGCAAAACAAATGACCGGATGCGCAGACAGAAATACTTTGACACACGAGTCAGTAATGAGGTTTACGAAAAGAGTGTAATTATGTAATTTCAATTTTGGTGTTTAGAATGAATTTCCTTATTTGTATTGAGTGTATCTTTTATACCATGTCCCACCTTCGTTCAATTGTGTTAATGTAAAATTAATTGAGACATGGGGTTTACGGTTGTTTTGATGCCTTAATTAGGTAATTAAGACCACTAAGTGGACCTTTATGGCTTTAATTAATGATGTCATTACCTCCTGAAATGACCAGCGGCTTAACAAGCCAGACAAAGCCTCTACGGTTGACGCTTATTTGGACCAGGCTATCGGAGCATTCTTGGTTGCTAAACGAGGCCACTAGTAGATCAGGCTCAAACTCTTAAGGGATTATCATTTCCCCCAAACAACCCAAATTTTCTCTTTAGATCGGGTCAAAAGTTTAGGGGGTCTCCTCACATTCGTGCCTTTTCTTAATGGTCTCCAGTAACACACGATCTTTAAAAACCTCAGTCAATGCACCTCCACTTTGCTCTTTCATTTCCTCTTAGCAAAAGAACTTCCTTTCCAACCTACAATTTCTCAAGAACAATGTCTCAAGACTCCCAAAATCGTGTCGAAGGTCAAGGCTATCTTTGATGAGGGAGAATTTCTTCCTTCCTCGTCTTCTCTGATTGCCATTGACCGCGTGGCTCGCCGATTGTGATGGGACTGGATCTATCGCCATTCCCAGGACAAACCCCGTCTCGTGCACATCAGGAGGGAAAAACACACGAAGTCCCAAGCGGAAATGAGTATAGGCGACGACCCTCCCCAGGCAGAATTTCAGCGCATGAACTTCGGAAGGACCTGCTTTTTGTGCTAGTAGGCTAATTCCATGAGGACCTTGTTCGTATCGAGTCGTGTATAAGATTCTCGAGCGAGGTAGTTATCTCACGACTCACAAGGTCCAGTTAACCAAAGCCAATAATCACATATTGGGATGTGGACCCATTCCTTTATCTCCTTACAAAATAGTCTTTGGTCGGAGCAAAGTAATACCAAGCCCAGGATGAGTACAGATTCTGAGATACGGATCGTCTCGGTGAAAAGACCAGCGCTTGGAGATCGTCGGTGATCAAGTCTTGGCGTGGCTCTACGAGGTATTTCCACTCTCCTTCCTCCATTTTTCCTTTTTTCATAACTACTTTTTTGTTTTGACACCTCCTGTTTTCCTAACAGGTCCAGAGCTTCTGGAGTTGGTCCTTCTCGGCTCCATGATGTTGTCAATTATCTGGATGTTGAGGAGGCCACCCAGGAAACCCTTGGAGGAATGGGGGATTTTGTTCCAGGAAATGGAGTTGCTCCTTACTCTCCCCGACTCCTTAACCGAGGGTGGAGAATCTTTCTCTAGTTATCTCACGGACACGATCTTGCTAGATAAAGGATAGAGTGCATTGACTACTTATGATGCAATTCCACAGAGGCATTTCCCAGGCGATGCCTGGCGTTAATCCTTTAGAAACTATCCCTCCGGTTCCTCGCGCCCACAGCCAACCCAGACGGATGCCGTTTCCCGCGCTACTGGGAGGAGGGTTGAGCAGGTGGAAACCACCGCTTCCCAAATCCATTGTTCCTCGACATCGATAAATTTGAAGCTCCGGGTCGATGGCAAAGATGGACCCTCCTTCCTAGAGATCTAGGGTCCGTCGAGGAGGATAAGTGGCAAAGAAGTTGCTCCAGAAGTACTTTACTTCTAGTATTTATGTGCTAATATTGACCTTCTTCTTCTTTCTTAATTCTATTTTTGCACTACTCGCTCGGGCCGTCCCAGATAGATTCTCTTACTCCCATGACATACGGACAAGATGTCTCACCAGGAGCATAAGTGCTTCTAATTCTTGGAGTGTGGAGACTTATAGAATAAACTTAAATATTCCAAATAGTCTAAAATATTGATGGGGGTATGGGTGGCGGATAGGGTGGAATTGGTGGGGTACGATGGTCAATGATGTTAGAAGACCGCACCTAAACTTTTGTAATGTAGTTGGTGGCACATATACTTTGGAGGAGTATGTATTGACAAAATTATCCCTTGTAATAATTTAGTCAGGCAAACAAATTTCAGGTTACCGGTTGAAATGGTCCTAGGTGCCAAACAAGATAATTTTTTCAATTCTGGTGACTATTTGAAAGGTTGAAACGTTCATGTACCGATTTGAAAGGTTAACTTGATGAGTTCAGGTTCCTCTATAAAATTCAACCTTTCCTTTGATAGTGTGGTAATTTTTAGTCTAAGATTTATCCTGTCCCCTAAACTTTCAACATATAATCAAAGTGGATACTGAACTTTTTAATAAGACAATTTTCTCCTTGAACTTATTTATAATTCATTTTACCCCCTACACAAGGGCAAATATCAGACGTACTAGAGCTTTGGGATATAATTTTAAACAAAAAATAGATTTGAGTCACTATAATAAATTAACTAATTGAATCAAAATTATTATTATTATTATTATTAACCCCTCCCTCTTGCATCCCACCTCCCCAGATAAAGTCGACAATAACCTTGACCGTCGCTGACCACGGTAATATCGATCTTGCTTTCACCTTCTACACTTGAGTCCTCGATTCCCATGGCACTACTTGCCGCCCACTTTCTGACCGCCCAGCCGAGTCAAATATTCGGAACCTCCGTTGTCGTGTCGGTCATTATTTATTAAGATTTAATTAGGTTTTAATCATTTTTAGTTTAGATTTCTATGTCATTAGTAGTTAATAAGCCATTTAGCTTTATATATTATAAATGCTTAAAGCATGAAAGATATTAAAAATATGAATTAGCTTCTCTCTAAATTCTATCTTCTCTCGAATGTCCTACATCTCTATCTTGTTCCCCAAGTCTATCATCCCCTTCTCCAATCTTCTATTTCCTATCTATTCTCTACTACTATCTCAATAAATTGGTAGTGACCAACTCGGGTCACTACATTTGGTATTAGCTGCGACGTTCCTACCCTCCATTTCTATGGATGCTCATACATTTGCCAATTCCATTACAAACAAATTATCCACAATTTCCTCACATTGTAGAAAATACAACAACTATAAATCGAGTTTGATTTGCAAATGGCAAAAATCTTGAAAAATATTAATGATTTAATGACACAAAACAATGAGCTATCCATGCTATCTAATCACAGAGCAAGTATTGCATCAAGTTTTCGATTCATATGGGTTTGTCGAAATTTGTCGAATCACATCTCAAGGTGAATATATTGAAGCAATAATCAATTATCAATCACTTTACGATGGTTGTTGTCACATGACTATCTAGTTTGAGGTAGAATCGAGGATGTCTTCCGAAATACTCTATTGAACCTGTGTATTCGAAGATTGGGGGCACATCTAGAGCGGACAACATCATGCCACCTCAAGGTATATCCTCTATTTCTCCTAAGGTAGATTGATCTGATGTGCAGTTTGATAAAAGCCTCTGGATATTTCTATGACGATTTGTGAATCTAATATTGCATCGAATCTATCCAATACCAATGGTATATGCCTGCTAAGCAAACCGAGTTTGTTCATTTGGATGTTTACTCGTTGATTTTTGTATCATAAACTTAACATGATCGATGCCCTTCAAATGAATGAAAATATATTTTCCATCTCCATCAGTCGATTATTATCTACTAAAAATCAAAATTTCTTCACCGACTTTCCACCACCACCTTATATTTCATATAAAAAAAAGTCATTTTTATGAGAACTCATACAATCCGCAAGCTCTAGCACTCTCAAAGGACAGAGGTATCACTTCCACATGCTTTTGCTAATCTTCAATCAAGAGATGTGTTAGTTCATGGTAGAAATTTCCTGTGCAATTGCAACCAATCCAACATGGATTTGTTAGCTTATTTGATGATTATTTGCATAGTTATGGCAATCTGAAACAATGAAAATCCAATCGTTACATAATACAACTTATACTTTGAAAGATGGTGTAATAGTTCTGATTGAATAGGTTGCGAACTTAATAACTATGCCTAATTCTGCATGGGGTAGAAAGGATCTATTCATACCATTAGAGATAAAATTTAGAGTTAAGGTGAGTTGGGATGGAGTTTCTGTTAGAATCTAGTATGAATTTTAATTGTGATAAAACAAAATTCATCTGTCTCGGATCCATAATGATATATAATCTAACACACATGTATGCAATATGAATCACGAGTTCTTACATTCTGCGTGGAGGCGAATGAAATCACCCACTTGAAGTCAAGCCTCGCGTGTGTCCGCTTCTCAAATAGCCCTCCAATTGTGACGACACCAAAATCTCTAGATTGTACACACCAGGAGGGAATCGAATTCAAGCACTTGAACTTGCTAGAGTTTTTGAGGAACAAATGGAGAGAAAAACTCTTCCAAATGGGAAAGGGGCAGACGGTTTTCAAGAGGAGGGAGGCAAGGGGTTTTTGATTTCATGAAATGAAAAACCCTTGTCTCTTTCTTTAAATCTCATTTATTTGTTTCACCGGATTAAGCGACTGGATTAATAAATCGGGTTCTTTCGTTAGCTTGAATCGGTCGTTATGTGCTTCTAATCCAAACCAATGAGTCACTAGTGAGTTGTTCGATTTTAATTAACTTATGAGAGTCAATTAAAATACTAGCAGTCAACCCATCAAAATAACTTATCAAGTTATTCATCAATTTCAATTGTAATCGATTAAGCTTACAAGTTTAACCAATTGATGTTCATCGATATATATTTGACAAATATATATTAAAGAACACATCTCAATTTACAAATGCAGTTTAATTTCATGCATGAAATATAATTAGAATATCATTTTGTATGTGTGTGACATACAGGCTCGAGATAATAGTAAGTTGTATAATAATAATAATTGACCAATTCTTTATTATTATAACGATTAATAGTAAGATCTAGCGATAGCTCATAACTCCTTAAATTATCATGACAACCACGCACTAATGTATACAATTACTAAGGTGAACACTAAGTTCGATATCCACGTTCTCCAACTTTAGTAAATGAATTGATACACAATTATTGCAGCGGGCACAATAAAAGGGAATCGATTTTCATTGATTTCAACTCCCAACGCCCATAACGGACAATTACCTTACAATTCCTTTAACACACGATCACTTGGTCATAGGCTAACCATAGAAGTGTGACATAAAACACCACTTAACTTTCTTTACTCGAGTATAGGCTGAATAAGCATTTATGGCGTCCATGCAACCAATCGATGCAATGAGAGAGGCACGAGATCTTCCTTGTATATCAGGATGGATAAATCCACTCCCCGATATATCGACATCTGTCGTTATACTCATTTGTGTGACCCAACATATGTCGTTATAATCTCATTTTAGGCGGGGCGTTTGGTCATAGTCAAAGAAGTATAGAGCCTATATAACACGAGATAGTTATATACGAAGTAGGTCCCAGAATTGTCGGACCTAAAATTCTAAACAAATATCCTTATGACCTGAGATAACCATATCTTCTATGAATTCGTTTCGGTCGCCACGGCTCTCCCGATCATAGGGCCGGCGACCCGATAGTATTGATCGCGAAATGCTAGCAGTAACGTGATCAAACTTGATCATTGTGATACCATGTTAGTCATATGATGCTTGTCATACTAACTATCAAACATCGACCCGAGGCCTTTGGCTATTCTATGTTTAGGCTTGAAGAGGTGTAATCAACAGGTCATGTTACTCTGCAGAAAATATATAGACTAACTAGGATTTAACTTTTCCTTTCATTGAGGATCTGATACATGTATATTATATATGAAATTTAAAACATATAGACACCAAACAAGTATACTAGAATATAGAAGCAGCAAATGACTAAATATTTGTTCACATAACATAATAGATACATCTTGACTCAGCTTAACTTTAACTTACCCGGCTGCGGCAATACATCTAAGACCTATGTTGGTGCATCTTCATCGTACTTTGACTTAGTAGTTTGGTAAAGGGAGTCGGCAGAATAACTTTCTGTTCTTTTCATGCACTTTAATATCCGTCTATTAAGCATATCTCTAATTAGGTGATACTTTTAGTGTACGTGCTTGGATTTGTGATGTGCTTGGGGTTCCTTAGCTTGAGCTATCGCCCGATATTGTCTAAAGCAACTCCATTGGTCCTCAGCCCAGGTACTACGCGGCTCGATCCACGAATTTCTTAATCAACATGCTTAACTTTAGCGGCTTGAGACAACTGCGATGTACTCGAGATTCCGTGGTAGAATCGGCAATAGTACTCTACTTGGAACTCTCCGAAGATACTTACTCGCCGTTGAGACAAAATACATGCACAGGCGAGGAGCGATAGTCGTCTGTCCGGTTTGAATCTTGCCGTCGGTGTGCCGGTAACCTGCTTCATCATCTCCGCGTATACTGAAAAGCATCTTTGATTCTTCTCGGAAATATTTCAAGATGCACTTCCTGATCAGTGGCTTTCACGGATTAGCTTGGTATCTCTTGGTTACGCTCGGTCGCATGCTCTGGCATCGGGTCTAGTGCATAATATGGCGTACGTGATGGATTCTATATCCGGCGTAAAGGTAAATCCTTTTATTTTGTTCATACCGGTACTAGTAGTGAGACCATTTTTGTACTCTCTTGAGTTGAACTCCATATCTCGTAGAATTACCCTTCTTGGGAATTACTTTCATGTTCCAGCCTTTGCATTACCTTATTCCGCATGAAAGTATCGACAAAGTCAATTAGCCTTCGGCGGATCACCGGTAGATCTTTATTCAGTATATATTATCGCCGCCTAAGTCTTTCATTGAGAAATATTTTGACCAATCGCTTGGCCGAGTTCGGTAACTTCTACGTTGTTTTCAATGATAAGTATGTCATAGTATCTGAGGACTATGAATGATCATGCTCAGCTTACCTTAACTTGTATCTGTAGATTCTTCTTCGTTCTTAGCCCAGAAACCAAAATCTTTGATTATTAATCAAAGCGCGTAGATTTCAGTGCGGGATGCTGCTTAAGACCCGTATATGGACCTTTGCAGCTTGCGCTTCTTAGATCGCTTTAGGACATGTAAAAAACTTGGAGGTTGTACCATATACGCATCACTCCTCTGTTCCATTCGGGAAGCAGTCTTTACATCCATTTGCCATATTTGTAGTCATGAAATGCGGGGAATGGCTAAGATTATCGAATGGACTTAAAAGCGTAGCCAGCTGAGTAAGTTTCATCATAATCATGCCGTGAACTTCGTTTGAAACGCTTTTCGCTTCTGAAATTAACTTTGAAAACATTGGCGTTTTAAAATTAACATCATGTTTAACTTCTTAAATATCCATTTACATTGATAGGCGAACCCCATTGGTAAATCAACAAAAGAACGGAAACCTTGTTCAAGTACACCAGAATCCATCTCGGATTGCATGGCTATTTGGCCATTTGTCGGCATCATTGCTATTAAATACGCTTCTTTGTCTGAAGTGGGCTCATCGGCTTTCAATGATGAAGGCTTCGCGTACAGCTACGGTTCATGGCGATCTGTTGGATCTCTAAGGAGTTGGATTTCTTCCCATGACTTCACATGGATCCAAAAGCTGGATCTTCTATAAAGAAATTTTTAATTCTTGTGATGCGTCGAATATACGCATTAGATGCATCGACATTAACTTCATCAACTTGAGCTTATCCAGAGATGAACACCGTGCCAGTCATAGGGGCCGGATATTCTGTTCAGGAGCAGCTCTTATTTTAGCAATGAGATTCTATTCACAAATACTTGGTAGAATAGTAACCAAGCTGTTTCCTTTGGATATCCTATGGAAATAGCATTTGTGTCGATTTGGGGGCAAGTTTATCGCCGTTAATCTCTAATATAAGGCCGCGGCCCGAATCTGATAAAACCCAGCAGGAATCTTCCCAGGCTTGGCAGTTCATGGGAGTTTCTCTCTTGACTTTGTTGGACATACGTTTAAGGTTAGTGCAGCTTAAAGTGCATATACATAAATTAACGGTAGATCGGATAGGCTAAATCATCGTCGAACCGTATATCGAAGGGTTCGATTTCTCCTTTCAGACACGCCATTATGTTGCGTTCTATTTGAGTGAGTTGTGAAACAATACCACGCTCACAAGATGAGTATTATTAAGCTAGAACAAATAATTCTCCTACATCAATGGGAGAATCTTTATTGTGTTGTTCAATTTGCTTCATTTGGAAATCCATGAATTCTGAAAGGACTCGTGTTTGTGTCTCATCGAGATACACAAAACGGTATCATAATGATTAGTAAATGCAATGAAGTAGTTATAACCTCCTCTTCTGAGATGTGTTCATTGGCCCGCGCCATGAATTACGTATGATCAGCAATAAATAATTTTCCCTTTCATTGTATCCAGCGAAGGGTGATTTAGTCATTTTACCCAGAAGGCAAGATTACGCACTTATCATTATGATTCATAATTGTTAAAGTATTTCACCGGAGTGGAGTTTCTTGATTAGGTTTCTAGTGTATGACCCGATACCAAATGCCATAGGTATGTTTGGTTTAAGTCATTAGGCTTATTCCTTTTTAAGTTTATATTTATATGACTCAAATAATCATGCTCTAAAACAAATAGACCATTTGAGAAGAGGCCGGTGCAGAATACTACCCGTTCTGAGTGATACAAATTCATTGGGATCTATTAGAAATGAAAAGCCATCATTGTTCAAAAGCGGCAAATAATATTCTTAACTGATAGCAGTGCGTAAGCTGGGAATAAGTTTAAAAGCGAGGCCCGATGGGTAAATTTAAACTAATGGATCCCTCTTGTAAAGGGTTCACGACGCTTGGCGGATTCTACACGTAGATCCATCTCTTCGAGTCTCCCTGTGACTTGAGTTCTACCGTATTATGACAAATATGAAAATCACAACTTGATTAATACAGCACCCTTGAGAAGTAGAATCGGAAGTTGGCTACAAACATCAATAACATCACATTACACGTAGGGTGGTGATCGTGAGACATCTTCTATCATTTGTGAACTTCTGCGGAGTCGACTTCGGTGACCTAGGTTCCCCTGATAATGACATTTATCGTCCTTCACCAGTGTTCACGTCCCAAATAACTTTGGGATTTACTCGAACCACTTGGCTTTCTTTGGTAAACTTCTTCTTCTTGGCATTTTGGACCTGAAAGCAGAAGAAGTAAATTCTTAGTCTTACCGGGTTAGTCTCGGCGTTCATTGATCATCTTATACTTGATTCGTTTAGAGATAACTCAAACTTGTACATATTGAAGTTCATGACTCGGCGAAGAATTTGTTTCGAAGAGACTTTAAAGATGAGTCACCTTTAATTCTTTAGAGACAGTCTTTCGGGCGTTGAGTCGATAGAGCCGAAGCCTGTATCATTTTAATGATATGAGAGCTTGCAGCCAGTCCGTTCCCGGCTTGCGTCACGAAAACCGCGAGCGATTGTCATATCTCTCGTTTACAGCTTCTTTTAAAGATAATTCCTCGAAGTTGCGGTATATGTCATATCTTTGCCGCCTTTTTCATATTGAATGCAGGCGAAGGTTCCATATTGTATGAGACATTGGACATCCAGCGTATCAGACTTATACTTTTTTTGTGGGATCACTTCGATGGAGGTACTATCATTAGGTTGGAAGAACCTTGTTGTTAAATACGTATTCGATTATCTCTTTGCTTGAAAAATGATTCTCCAAGTTTATCGTCGTCAAAATTCGAGTTATTCGGCTTTAACTGACTTTTCAAGTGTTGAGCAGGCAGTTCTTAAGAGTAGTAGTGGAAGTATCCATTATAATTCTACAAGAATAAGTAAATAAAGAACAAACAGAATTAGTAAACTATCGTACTAAACACTTACAAAATAGAATTGTAAAGTAAATACTAATGGCAAATCTCCACGAAATATATTGAGTATAAAGCGATCTATTATACTCTCAAATTCCAAGCAGTATAATAGTAGGTTATCGACCAATTATGTAAACTACATAACTCTTGTGTCAGCTAGCAGCACTTTCAAGATCCTGCGGGCTTTTGTATCTACGAAGAAACCGGTTAAGCGTACCAATTAAACCAAAATAGTTGCTTGGAGTGTTCATGCAGCGAAGCCCTTGACGTTAGTGAAAATCCTTGACATGATCCGTTGTCATATCCAAATTGCAAAAGCTGTAACACTATTTATCGCGGTGTGCCAGATAATTCTGTGATTTCACAACTTTAAAATTGACTGATACTTTGCTTAAATTTTAAATGGTGAGATTATTATTCATACTGCTTTTATTTTACCATCTGACGTAGCACATAATCAACATATATTACAACATGAAAAAATAAAACAAGTAATGCACATTCAAGTATATATGATATATTACTAGACTCTGCATTTAAAACTTGAAAATAACATTTGGCCTTAAATACGATTCTTGTCTTACGAACTTTCGAATCTCATGCAGCTTAGGTAATTCTGATTATAATCTGTGTCACTTGACGACATATAAGCTTCCTTGGGAGAAACAAGAAAATACACTAATCCCACCTTAGACAACATGTAAGGTTGTGGGAGAAACAAGAAAAGAATTAAAATGATATATTTCGGTAGGTCATTTACATGTCTACCTTGAACCAAAAATAAATGTGAATTAAATATCCCCATGCGCCTCCATTCCGTTCCGTAACAATATATATAGGCAAAACATAAAATAAAAAATGCACTTAATGTCATATATATATTTAAATTAAATTAAATTAAATGTATTCATAATTGACTAATTAATTATCCATTATTTTATGTTATTTAATGAGTAATATAAATTTTAATTTAAATATATTCAACACGATTAATGATAATTATTACAATAATTACCAACCACTTAAATAATGGAATAATTACTTCAAGTAATTAACTACAAATTCAAAATTTGAAAAAGATACCCATTAGAAATGATATTTTCAATAATTATCAATTAATGAAAATAATCATGAAAGGAAATATAAATCAAATGTAATGTCATTAGAGATATATATATTGATTATCTTATTAAAATTTATGATTTAACATTTTAAAACGAGTAGTACCAATAATTTTAAAAACCAAAAAAATTACGCAAAATACATTTAGGTTTTAAGCGAAGGCAGCGAACCCCAGCGGGACAAGCGACTGCTTCTGGCGTGGCGGGTGAGTGCGTGGTCACGACGTGAGCTTTCACGGGTGTGGGACACGTCCCAATCCCGGGCGGGCCGCGCCCCGCACGGTTCCCGCCGAGAGTCCGGCAGCGAATATTGGTAAATTAATTTCGGTTTTAGATGAGTACAACTTTGGTAAAAATGATTTGGAGGCTCTAAAAATTCAAAAAATTATGTGAGATTCGATTTGAACATCAAAATATCATTATTGAACATGTCTAATTAGAATTTCATTAAAAACACTTCTAGTGTTTCAATTAAATCCAAAACAATCCAGAAATTCAATGAATTTTCGGAGTACTTAAAATTTCAAAAAATCTGGAAAAAATCTGAGATGAACCTCAAAGGTTCGTGAACATACAGATTTAATTTCGAAATTTTCTGAAATTTCTAACCCTCTCTATAAAATCGAAAACGATTCTATCTAAAATCAAAACGCAAATTAATCAAGTTTTAATCCTTTCATTTCATGAAACAATTAAACAAATATCAAATCATCAAAACCAATACAATAATTTGATGATACAACCGTGTGACATATATATAAAAATGGGTTGATTTTTTCATATCATATATTCATCGATTAGTTATACAAATCATAGATAATAGAATTAATTAACAGCTACGAATACACACAAATAGAATTAGATAAAATACATCAATTTTAGGTAGACTCTTGAGACCCTTGTTAGAATCTAGTATGAATTTTAATTGTGATAAAACACCCAGAATTCATAAATCTAGGATCATGAAATGATATATGATATCTAACACACATAATATCTGATATGAATCGAGTTAACTACATTGCGGCGGAAGGCAGATAAAATCACCCTTCAAATTAAAACTCACGTGTGTCCGCTTCTCGAAATAGCCCTCGGTGCTTGACCCAGCTTACCAAAAAGATGTCACCAGGTGCAGGAAGAATCGATTGGCCGAGCGAGAGCACAGCGCTGGGGATTTTTAGGAACAATGGAAGAAAAACTCTTCAAATGGGGAGAGAGTACTTTGTTTTCAAGGAGGGAGGCAAGGGTTTTTGATTTCATGAAATGAAAAAATCCTTGTCTCTTCGTTAAATACCATTTGCTAATTTTCATAGTTAAGCGGCTCGTTAATAAATCAGTTTAAGCTAGTTAAGCTGAATGGAATCGTTATGTGCTTCTAATCAAATAATGAGTCATTTAGTGAGTTGTTCAATTTTAATTAACTTAACAAGTCAATTAAAAAAATACTAACTGATCCTTATCAAATAACTATCAAGTTATTCATCAATTTCAATTAGCAATTGATTAAACTTTTAAGTTTAACGATTGTCATCGATATATATTTGACAAATATATATATTAGACAAATCTCGATGTCTGAGTGCGGGTTTAATTTAAATGCGTGAAATATGAATTCGAATATCGGCTGTATGTGTGTGACGCCCGAACAGGATAATAGTAGGATTGTATAATAATAATATTGACCCGGTCTTATTATTATTACGATTAATAATTAAGATACATTCATTTCATAGCACTTAAATTATCATGAGAGCCACAGCTAGTAATATACAATTCTTAAGGTGTGATTCAGGTAATCCGTTCTGCTGATAAATGAATTGATATGATGCTCACTTGGCAGGCGTAATAAAATGGAATCAATTTTTATTGATTTCAACAGTTTCAATGTATTCTAGTGAAGTCACCAAATTTGTGCTGAGGTAATAGGCCACCTTGCAAAGCATGATGAAGGCTCAAAGCCTTCTAATGGGGAACTTTATTGTTGGATGTCAAGGTGGCGCTAATTATGGCATCAAGCGTGGTTTTTCTAATATTTTGTCCTCTCCAACCCCTTCTATTGTTTGGGTTTAGATCTTTTGGCATCACTATCGGAGGCGGGTAATGTTTCCCTATAATCATTTGCGGTTCACAAAGGGATTTCGATGTAGATTCAACTTACTATATTAAATGAAAATTTGTTTTGAATTTTAGTGGTTGATTGTGATATCAAAAGCATTTGATTTTTTATTTTCTTGTGAGTCAAATAACAAATTTGGTTTTCTGGTTTTTTCATTCACTTGGTACCATGAGGGTTTGCTTCAAAGATGTTTCTAAATGTCCCAAATACCATTCAACTGATGCATTTTCCAACAACAATATATACAAAAGAAAATGCTATTCATGTGGCTGAAATGGACTTCTGATGGTTGTTTACTACAAATCAGTAAATGGGCAATGCTAGATTCTTACACCTGAAAGATGTTGAGACCAATCAGATTATCATGTTGAACCTTACTGACAAACTTTTTTATTTCCAAGGAAACCTTCAACAGGGGAACTATATGGTCCCTTACTTGGTGGATGATAAAGTTAAGTTTGTCATGAATCATCTGAAAACTTTTTTGGATAAGAAGCTGGTCACAAGAAATAACGGAGTTCTCAAGAAGCATATGTGGGACCCCGGTATTGCTAATCATTTCAAGTTCAGAATCAACAACATCTTAGACAACATCTTTGAGTTCATTTCTTGTTAACGTCCTTGTGGATAAGGATCTCAAAAAGAGGAGGCAAATGTAGTGTCGATCATTACTTACATATTATGATTTAATTACGTTTTAATCATTTTTAGTTTAGATTTTTATGTCATTATTTGTTAATGAGCAATTTAGCTTTATATATTGTAAATGCTTTAAGCATTAAAGATATAAAAAATATGAATTGGCTTCTCTCTTTTAAGTTATATCTTCACTATAATCTCTTTATCTAATTTCTCTCAATTCAGAGTAATGGTCATTTGTCCTTTTTCGTTGAAAGATCATTGTTTGTCTCAATTAAAACTTGTTGGAACAATTATATTCGAGAATTACATAGAAGACTTAATCCACCTAATCCATCTAGGTTCCCGCCATCTGCAACAATTATATTGGAGAAGATTGATGTTTAATGTTAGAATATGTAGGGACCCAGCAAGAAATGAAAATACACATAAGTGGTGGTGGGTGGGATCAGAGATTCTGGGGTGGGGTAGGCCGTGTGTGGGGTGGGGAGGAAGATGATTGGGGGAGGAGGTTGCTATGAAAGACGATGAGTGGGGGTGTTAATTGGTTTTTCATTTTTAATTCGTTTTGTTAAATTATTAAAAGTGATCCAAATCATTATTTATTTAAAATTCTATCCCAAAGTTCTAATATTTGTGTAATACTTGATATGCTCTTCTTTACCATAATTAAGCTTGAGGGCGAAATTAATTTTAAATAAATACGACTATAAATAAATTTAGTAGGAAACTGATAAAAGTTGATATCAAAACTTTGATCACATGGTAAAACTTTAGGGGACATGATTTGTGTCAGATTTTTTACCACATAGAAGGATAAATTAAGCACTGTTTTATCCTCGACCTTGACTTGAAATCTGAGTCGGATACTAGTTTGGAAAAGGCGCCAGATGGCGCCATGGCAGTGTGGCGAGGCGAGGCGGCCGCCGGGCCGCAGTGACCTCAGGTGGCGGCAAGAGAATTTGGTGGCTGACCGCCGTGGCTGTGGCTGACCCGTTGGTTGAGGCGGGCGTGGCGCCCGTGGCGCCAGCCGCTTATATTAAATTTTTTTTTTTTTTAAATTTAAAACAAAATCGGATTTAAAACCATTAGTATAGAAACTTTAATAATCGATTTAAAATATAAGTTCATTTTCTTTTCTTTTTTAGGGCTGTTTAGGGATGTTTTAGGGCTGTTTTAGTTAATTATTTATTATTTGTTTAAGAGATGTTTAATTATTTGTTTTAGGGCTGTTTAAGAGATGTTTTAGGGCTGTTTTATTTGTTTTAGGGCTGTTTTAGGGATGTTTTAGGGCTGTTATGTTTAATTATTTGTTTAAGAGATGTTTAATTATTTGTTTTAGAATTTGTTTAAGAGATGTTTAGAGTGTTTATTTGTTTAGCTGTTTTATGTTTAATTATTTATTTGTTTTATTATTTGTTTAAGAGATGTTTAATTATTTGTTTTATCCAGGTATATTTTAGTTAATTTATGTATACTTTAAGCCTGTAATGTTTTTAGCAAGGTGAAAGAAAATGACATACAAGACAAATTTAGGCATGTAAATGATGTAATTGTGGAAATTAACCAAGAAGTAATTTCAAAAACTTTATTCCCTTTTTCTCTCTAGCTACTCAATGGAAATTTAACAAGTGTTAGTTAGCTTCTTAATTTTGGCTAAGAATGAAAAATATCATAATTAAAAGAGGAGAAAGTATTATTGGTTGCAATCTTTCACTAAACCAATCCTAATTGACAGACCATGCTTTTCCCATATGTATGCATGAAGACAATAATCTGTTCAAACACCCTGGTCCTGCAAGCTGAATCAACTCATAACAGTAAGCAAAAGCAGGAACAAAATTAATATTGCAGTACAAAATTACCAATAATAGAGATTATATAAGATCATAAGTATATGTTCCCAGTAGATCTTAACAACCAAGAGCTGCAAATTCAGTCAAAAACCCAATGAATATAGCAGTCTCCTAGTAATCAAAAACAACCATTTAGTTCTTCATGCTATTCTAGCACATATAGGTATGTATATAATACAGTTTCACCATGACAATTCTTTAAAATTTATTCCAGTACTAGCAGTAGCCATGCTCCCAATCTGAATAAGCGATCAGATGCACAGTTCTGTACCACATTGCAAAAGCCATCGTTGAAGCTTAAGACGACACTTGCATACGAAGAATCACATTTACACTTCTGAATAGTATGCCCTGTAAAGTAATAGGAGAGCGTAGCTAGGTAGCCCACAATAAATCAGCTACCTAGCTCCTTAAGTAATGTATTATATTTGTATATTAACAATTTTGGATGCTGGAAAGTAAGTTGATGTAGGAGGGATACAAAGCTACGCCCCCCAGAATAAAGTCTATCTCAGCTGGCAAATTGAATAAAGCAGCCAGATAGCCCTTTTCCAACTAGAGGGTATAGCTGGCACATTCTTTCTGCTTTTCACCAAGCCAGGAAATAATGGGAATGAAAAGATACGTAAAGTGAGTCGATCTTCCTCAAGCTTGTACTTGAACCTACCACAATGCCAACATCTGCCTCAAGCAAGCAAAGCAAGTCTCCCACGGAGTCTCCTATGTATAATGTAACATTCTTCCTGTCACTGCTGCAGTTTTGTACAATATTACTGAAAGCTTCAACCTTATCAATAGGTGATTCCACTTTTTTAACAATTTCACCAGTGGAGAGAGATTCCTGGTAGACAAACTCATTTGCATGCACTCCTACATCATCTATACCACCTGATGAAAATATATGAAAACATTAGAGAACCCAGTCTTTGAGTACACCCAAGCATTAAGACATGGATAATTGATGGTCAAAAGACGTGGATAGCCATCTAACAAAAATATTTATTGAAGAAAAAAATTGCCAAAAACAGAAAAAGGACTGAAGTCAGAAACTGACAAATAAATCATTCAGAAATTCTCTATACACTGCAACACCATATATCTTTTCAGAACACTGTTGGGTTAATGATAGGAAAGATATCTCAAGAATGATCAATCCTTGGTACCAATGTCAGGGACAGGATAGATGCTTGTACCTAATTAAAGTCATGCATCACAGTTGTGGGACAGGAGTACTTCAACAGCAGGAAATCACGTCACTACTGGATATCTTCTATGCAATCTACCCTTCATTTTTCTTAATCTTTTCATTTTATTTTTCACTTATTTCTTAAACCTTGTAGGTTCCAATCATAATTTCTATAAAGCAGAAACCACTGGCTTTACCCATATCATAGAATTTAAGTTCTCATAAACGGCAAGTTCACACAGGCATATGACAAACTATGAAGCCTATCTTGATGTACAACGAAGTTAATAGTATACCCACAGTGAAAATGCAGAACGGATGAGATCATCACACCAACAATATGAAAGGACATTCACATTCACGTTCAATTTTTCATTCTTCATGATGCTTTGAAAAAAGCTGGCGCAACCATCTTGGAGAATTAGGCGTTCCCCCGCTCGCTTTATATCTTCAAGATTCAGACCCTTGAGCACACCCGATTCAATTACTCTGATATTCGCTCTTCTCTCAAAATCTGAGAGTTTCTGAAGTGCTTTATGCAATCTCTCATAATTAAAGTCTTCCGCTGAAAGGAAAATGAATTATATTAAAACACTCATACGTTTAATAAAAAGAAATTTTGTATCCAATCAGTAGTAGACCCAATAGAATGTCATCTTAATAATGAAGTAATTCCACCTTTATCTGTACTCAGAATACTCTCAATACATTGTTCATACTCTTCCGTGTACTGCTTTGAGAGGACGCCCCATGTATTTCTCAGATCAGCTGAAGACATCCGAGCAATCTGATTTTCAGGCTGATTCTGATCAGATTTTGGTGCAGTTAATATGGCAATTTCAGCCAAGATGGCAGATGAATCAACAACAGTACAGGTCAAATCAAAATCAGAAAATATTATCATCTGGTCTTCTTCAGGATTGTGCCCTTTTGAAAGAGGGACAACAGTTTTCTGTAGTAGTGGTTGAGCTAAGAAGAAATCTATCTCAAGTTTCATTGCTTGATGATACAGCTTTTCGATAGTGCCGAGCTCTTCACCAGTTAAAGAGACGCTTAATTTATCCAGTAAGTCCTCTGTTTGAAGAGAAGATGTCTACATTTTTACAAGAATAAATGTTATGGATAACCAATGAAAAGCCTCCTGTAATTCTTACCATAAAAAGAATTTATTTAGCTTCAGCTAACCAAACCTGGAAACTTTCAGAGGAATAATTCTCTATCCACTTCATGTACGGATGATTACTTCCACTTGGATCAAGTAATTAATACTTGACGCTCTTTCCTAGGAAGGCATAAAGCCTCATACATGGTGTCATTACCAGGGCATAGCAACAACCTTTGTTTTTTTACCAGGTGCTACTCCTTCAAGTCTTCCTAAATTTTGTTGCCAGCAAAGAGATACGTGTATTTACCGCGGGAGTAAGTGTAATTAACTTTGGTAAGTCAGTCAGGTCACAAGAAGCATGGGGAAACGTAAGTATATTTTCTTGCATAAGCGAGATAAATAATTAGGAAATGAAAATGAGAAATGATATTCTTGACATCATTGAAAGAATACTAGCTACTTGGGTCGAATTATAACGTGTAAGAAATCTTTGAATCTAATGATCAACATCAGTAAGCTTGTTGTTTTGGTCATTGGAACCTTTAAGCAAAATAAAAAGCGGCTCAAGCGAATAAAAATGCAGCAGAAAGAGCTCAATGGTAATGTGAAGTAGTAATGTTTAACAAAAATATGGAATCAACATTAAACTTGATGCTTGTGTTGGAATTCTTTAGTTATACAGCTTTTGCCGCACAACAACCACAATCACTGACATGTGGCTTTGGCCTGTTCTTTGCTGGTAGGAGGTCTAAAATGAGCCATGTTTTGTGTGAAAATCCTAACCATAGGTGTTAGCGTGCGTCTTTGAATGAGGTAGGCAGTGGCGTGAAGTGGGCGTGTGCAGGGGCGTGAGACACTGTGAAGCTTGGCGGCGTGCGTGCATGTGGGGTCTCGTTTAAGGCCCTGTTTGGCGATTTTTTGGTGGCAGTATTCGAAGTTGTTAGGGGTTGTTTGGTAGCGTATTGAGTGGATTTTTAGTGTTATACGTGTTTTAAACATGTATTGGGTATCGTTTTATGCATTTCAGCTGTCGTATTTTTTAACGTAGGTCGATATGTTATAAATTTGGGACTATTACTATTTTTTGTATGTTCTTAGGTGGATGTACTCGAGATAGGTGTATTAGTTACGAAGCATGATGTAGTAGGTTTCCCACGCATGTAATTCCACGACATAAAAAGCAAGTATGATGTATAATTTTTTCGATCAATATATTTACATTTCCGATCAAAAAAAAATTAACTAGATTGCCTAAAAAAAACTAGATTGCTAATATTAGTATTCATGGTTCTAAGAATTCCACATTTTAGTAAAATGTTGCTTTAACTTGGGACTCTTCTTTAATTTGTTAGCACTTACCACATCCTATGAACCATTCACACTCCAAAGTAATCGGATCTTCATTTCTACTCCATCCACAAGTGAGCGACCATAAAGGTAAAATTTGTCAAAACCAACAAAACAAAAATGTAAATTATTTCCAAGAAACACAAAAAATATGTACCAAATGGGAGCCATCAACATGATC
This sequence comes from Lithospermum erythrorhizon, assembly GCA_019722365.1. Taxonomy (NCBI): domain Eukaryota; kingdom Viridiplantae; phylum Streptophyta; class Magnoliopsida; order Boraginales; family Boraginaceae; genus Lithospermum; species Lithospermum erythrorhizon. The sequence goes on along the minus strand of JADFUC010000714.1, from coordinate 161,824 downwards.
ATTTGAAAACCTATATATATATATATAATCGTTCCATGCATGCTTCGTTCTCACCATTCTTACTAAGCATTAAATCAAATTTTAGCTTTATCGAAAATTCAATCCATATATCCAAAATGTCTCTTCTGGTAGAAAAGACCGCCTCAGGCCGTGAATACAAGGTGAAGGACATGACTCAGGCTGACTTTGGCCGGCTCGAAATCGAGCTGGCCGAGGTTGAAATGCCCGGGTTGATGGCTTGCAGGAGGAGGCGAGAATGCGGGTACTTGCGGCCATGAGGGTGCAGAAGAATCACTTGGAAGTCTACACGTATCGGAGGCCAGCGGTCTGATCGAGACACGACGCGTTGGGTCTTTGAGGTTAGATGGTGTTCTTGCGACATCTTAAGAGCCGAGGATAAATCTTTAGCTGCTTGTCGTTGCGAGTGGCTGCGATGTTCGCTGGAAAGGGTGAGACCACCAGGAGTAATTGGTGTGCAGAGAGGTCTGTGATTGGGGACACAGTGGTGTACGATCTGCGTCGTTGATGATGGTGAATGCCCGTCTCTTTCGTCCATGAGGGTGTTAAGCGGGAGTATGCCAAAAGAGTGGTGCGTGCACGTCCAGAGTACTACCGATAATACGAGTTTGATTGTTTTGACCATTATCAGGGATGGGCTTAAATCTAACCCCTTGAGTACGCAAGATGAAGGGCCAGGGATGGTTGGTGTTTTTACGAGAGACTACAGCTGAGGTGTCAAGAGGTTGTACCAAATGCAGATTAGTGGGAGTCTTTTGTTCCCTGCTATCAATGTCAATGACTCTGTTACCAAGAGCAAGGTGAAATTCACATTTTCATTTCATGGATAAGTTTTCTTGAGTTTTTTCAATTGTATTTGTTAGATCTCATCTAATGTTATTTTTGCTTGAAAAATGTTCATAAATTAGATTAGCTATTTAGTTTTTTCATTTTATTCCCATTTTACATTTGTTTGATTATCGATCCTGAGAATGAAAGTAACCAATTAGCTTATGAGTTTTGCAATTTTATATAGTTGATGGAAGATTATGCAATGATTTGACTGTTAATTATGTAATTTGTTTTGAGTGTTCAAAATTATAGATTGGTGCTTTAAGCGAGTTTGGGTTCTTTTTCTTTGATCGATTCGGCAAAACTGTATGGTTGCCGTCGCTCGAACTGCGGTGGTGATGAGAGCTACCGATGTGATGATTCTTTAGTAGGTTGCAGCATTCTTTGGTTATGAGTGATGTTGGCAAGGGTTGTCTTATGTCCTTGAAAAGCAATTTGGTGCTTTCGTGTGATTGTTGCGAGATCGATCAATATGTGCTTTCTGAGCCCTCGCTGGAAGATGCTTGAGTCCCTTGCAGCTTGAGGATGCTCTCCCCCAGAGGGGCGACATGCTGTTACACTTGGCTGGTAACAAGGACATCATCATGGTCGACCACATGAGGAAGATGAAGAATAATGCCATTGTTTGCAACATTGGGCACTTTGACAATGAGATTGACATCGCTTTGGTGCGAGACGTACCCTGGTGTGAAGAGGACCACGATCAAGCCTCAAACGGACCGATGGGTGTTCCCTGACACTAAATCTGGTATCATTATCTTGGCTGAGGGTCGTCTCATGAACTTGGGTTGTGCCACAGGACACCCCAGCTTTGTGATGTCATGCTCTTTCACCAATCAAGTGATTGCTCAGCTTGAGTTGTGGAAGGAAAAAGGCACCGGAAAGTATGTGAACCAGGTGTACATCTTGCCAAAGCACCTGGATGAGAAGGTCGCTGCCCTCCACCTTGGAAAACTTGGTCTTTCGGCTACTTTGAGCTCTCAGATCGATCTGATACATTAGCATACCTATTGAGGGTAAATGAAACCTGCTTTGTTCACAATTATTGAGTACGAAACAGACGAGCTTTGAATTTGATATGATGGCTTGAAATTATTATTTCAAATATTTTCTTTTGATTTTGTAATAGTAGATTTAGATTATCACTTTGGGTGCCCTTTCTAGCTATATGAAATCCTTAGAATTATACTTAACTGCTTACCGACATCAAATAGGCATGTTCTTTTTTTGAATTGAGAGCACAACTAAGGGAAATCAACTTCATAGATTGCTCACTAAATCGACTATTCAATTCTTTCAAGTGAAAATCTATAGTATCATAAAAGATATCATCCAATAATGATTTTCAATTGTAAAATCATTTGAATTGACTCGACTTTTATTTTTCAACTTAGGTTGGGAACTTTTATTCTTTTATGGCCTCAAGATGTTTTTACATATGAGAGAAAATTATTTTATCCAATTTTTTCTTAGTTTTTGAATAAGATTCTTTGTTATCTTAATAAGAAACATTGCATTGTAATGTCATGTGATTTTTTTGAAGATCTTGGGAAAGAAAATCAGTTATTTCCTTTAGTTCTTTGATCAAATGCAAAATGAGCACAGACTCGATTGAATTCACAATCTCAAGTGATAAGAGTGTTTGATCACGTTGAGTTAGTCTGTTGTCGTCATTAACAATATTATGATGAACTTCACGTGTAGCATTGTACATCCCAATCAACCTTGAAACTGATCTCAAGTAAGAGCAGAGTATCTCGGGCCTTTGAAGGTACGATCGATTAAGTCATTTTTTGGTTTCAAATTCACCATTTTCAATTTTGACAATTTCTTCGGCTTGAGCATATTCTGATTCGTCACGACCATGGATTTGGACCGGTAGAAGGATAATAATATATCTCAATTTCTCAAAAAAAAAAGGAACATGAATAACCTTTGTTGAAGCAGTGACCAATGTCAACTAAAGGCGGTGAGATAAACAATAAACATAATATGAATATGGACATTCTTTTGAAATCGAGATTGAAATCCACTGAGATGAAAATGCATATTGTTTTGCGCCCGTCATCCACGACCACTTGATTTTCACGTGATTGTTTCGAAAAAGATTAACAAGAATTTCTTTATCCAGTGTAAGTGATGAAGTGTTAACGGCGTAAGCGAAGGTGCTCGTCGCTCTCGATATTTCTTCTTTATCAATAAATCTCAACGCTTTCTCCCGCAATAAACAAATTCATCGACAATAACGATAAAAGAAGAAAACAGTATTCAAAATTGTTGCATCATTTTTTTTTTTTTGCAATGGTTCATATCATATCCTTTTGACTTTTTCCAAAAGTATATGAGATATTTCGAGAGGATTGTTTTATCATAGACTTCATCTGTTGTCATAAGAAGTCAAACAGTTAATACATATTTCAATATTCCTATAGAGATATTTTGAAGTTCTAACGTACTATGAAGTATGAATTAAACCAAATTGATCAATGAATCACATCAAAAATTTCAAATTCTTAAATTTCTTCCAAGTGTTCATAAAAAATATAACAATAAGGCTTTCGTCATAATTATACAATGAAGGTAAGCAATAACAAAAGTTCAAACTGAAAATAGCAAAATAGAAATAAGCTTACTAAGCAATTATCATTATGATGTTTTTTTTTTTTGTTACAAGTTCAATAAACATGTTGTTTATTATTAAAATAGAAACAACGAGAAACAAAATAATAAAATCTTACCAATGATTATCTCTTTGAATCTCATTGCTAATATACATAAACCTTTAAGTAGATTAGAAAGAGTTGAAAGCAAACTCAAGCAACACAATTTTGCGACGAGGATCCAAGATCGATCCTATGGCTTTCACTAAGTTAAAGTCTTCACATTTATCAAACTTTGTTTGCATTTTCGACATCATAAATCTTACAAATTCTTGATATGACAAAATAACTTCGTCATAACAAACTTCACATTAACAACAATAATTAAAAGCTCGTTGAGGCATACTGGGAACCATAAATAGTTTGTGTTGCTCCATAAATGGTGCCAGATATTCCATAATTCGCTTCACTTTTTTCCAATCCTCTTTTGTCGGACAAGTCACAAATGATTTGTCTTTCTCCATACGTATATATTGAAAATGCATTTCTAACTCCATAATTTGTATCCAACATTAGGTAAGAAAAGTTCCATCGAGTCATGATATAAATCATCAACATTTTTATGGGGAGATGCATATTTTATACTATAGCATACAACTTTTCCAACCTTGACGTTGATGTGTTTATATGGCGCACATTGTTTTAGGCACTTTTTATAATACTAGGAATTTCATTAAGTCCATCGTGCACAATGAGATTCATAATATAAGCACAACATGTAACATGAAATAACTTCACTTGAAGTAGTTGTTTCTTATCTCTTACCATTGTGCTTGCAAATAACTCTGAAGCTTTAATGTTGATTGAAGCATTATCAACTAAAATAGTAAATAATTTATCCTCAATTCTCAACCTCTTATACAAAGAAACACGACATCACATCTCTACTCCACCTTGAGATGGAGGAAGTTCAAAAATGTTCAACACCTTTTTTGTAGTTTCTAATCCTTTTAAATGAAGTGTCTAATAACACATGTATTGTTAAGAGTCTATGTTGTTCCACTCTAAAACCAATTGTCAATAATGGAAGTAGTCTAAGACCTTATACATTGACTTGGGATGGCATTTTATTTCGATGTGGGACGTGTTACACCAACACTCTTCCTCATATGTATGGAATTTATGTAAGCGGAACCCCAACCTCGACAAGTCGGAGCAATCGGTGGGGTTACGTGTTCACTTATCGACCGGGCTTAGCTCACGATAATATGTTAGAACTTTATGTGGTTCTACTCTAAAATCAATAGGTAATAGATTGAGTAGTCAAGAACTTATATATTGAAATGGGAGGGACATCTTTATTTGATGTGAGGCGTGTTATCGATATGTATCCGCTTTTGTTGCGCCTCGAAGTCCTGAGTAGGTGGTCAATGAGATCTTTTCAATTTTCTTCAACAAAATTTTCAAATTCTCTTTCTCAATATTATATATAAAAAAATTAATCCTCACTTCCTTGCTTAAGATGTATATTTTGATACAATGGTAAATTTATTTTCATCTGATGTACCCTTTCTTCACAGGTCGTGAAAGGTTTTTCTTCTATGAGTATCCAAATAGAAGTTTACATTATTTACTTTCCATGATCATATTTTTGTTAGTTAACACATGTTCTTCACTTTTTTGTATAAACTGATGGAAACTATAACATTTGTTAATCTTTCATATGTTATTTTTTCTTTGAATAATTATAATTTTTACGTTTAAATCCAATATCAATGTCTGACATCAAACTTTCAATAGTTACACATATTCTTATTTTTCTCATTAACTAATAGGATTGTTGAAAATGAGTCCATCTAATGATAGTTTTCATAGCTTTCTTTTGAAATGGTGTTGTAGCGTCGACCTACTTACTCGTGACCTTATCGTAGTGGCTCTTGTTCCTCTATGTTTCTTGACCTTCTTTCATATCAAGAACTTATTCAATTACATTAGGTGCATCATCTATCCCGGTACGAATGTAGAGTGGAAAAATTGAGCCTTTAAACAAGGGTTGGTTGTCTAAAAATTTATGTATCAACCATATTTACTCTGGCAGCTTAGATAGCCTTGGAATAACACAAAGACAGCACAAAAATGTCACTTTAAGTTTCATCTACTTATGATTTATCCAACAAATGTATCTTGTATTTATCATCGAACATGCTCGAGTGCTCTGCTAATTTATGCTAAATAAATTGCATTATGATTTAAACACTTCAATAGACATGTAATAAACATTTTCTCCTTGGCATTTTGGTAGAGCAAACTCAATAAACTCCTTTACACCATTTTATATTCTTGTGACAAAAATGGAAACCATCCATGTAATAACAGATTGAAAAAAAAAAAAATTTAAATTTTTCGGTCGGTGGGACAGGGGATATTTTTAAATAATCTGATGATAATATTATTTCTTAAAATTTTTGAGCGAATTACATTTATAATTTATTAGTTTTTTCCATGGAATATTTTATCTTTGGAATCGAGGGTTCGTGGAAATTAGAAATGCGATAAGCGGAGAAAGTGCTTAAGAAAGCAGAAACGGGACTCGAGTTTTAAATATCTAATTAAATGCTTTACATCTTCCGCGTCATCATTATCAAACCGCCATCATCATTTTTTTTTTTCATGCTATGGCGAAATATTCACCCCTCCCCACTTAAAAAATTTCATTTTCCATTTCTGCTTCGTTGTCATTTCCAGCTAAAGAAGATCGGTTGTAGAATATTGTTCTCCCATCGTTCTCTTCTAGTTAAGGTAAGAATTTCAAGTCTTTTCGAGAGATATTTCTTGGGTTTTGACTTATAGTTGACTTTCCATAATTGAATTTTATGATAAATCTTAGTTGGTTATGGAGTTACATGGCGTATTTGAGTGATGGTGTGATTTAGAGATGGATTTGAGGAGCGTTATGTCGAAATTGACTTTTTAGGTTTTTCGGTTGAATTTTTATGTGGATATTTTATAAGACTTTTAAATGTGTGAGTTATATTGGGACTTATTATAGTTGTTATGATGTTAAATTGGTCATTTAAAATTGATTAAAGGGTGTTATGTTGAAAAAGTGTAAATTCAAGTTGAGTTATAACTGATATTTCAGAGTATAGATTGTTAATTATGGCTTGATGATTGAGTTAGAATAACTTATAAGTTGATTTGTAATGAGAAAGTGATAAGATGGAATTTAGCGGGGGATCGATTGGGTTGTGTCCGATGGGATTATAGTTCGATAGTTTATCAGTCATCATTTTAGAGACGTTCCCCCTAAGAGTTGGTTATGTATCCTCTAGAGCAGCGGTATAGTAGTAGGTCTTGATTATACTTTAAGGTGTTGTTTAGGCGTTGATCGTGGAAAAGAGCGGGTTACATGATTGTTGTTTTCAGAAAGGTTTTGCGGTAGCTAGCGGTGAGTGAGTACTTATCTACATGGGTGTTACTTCACGTACTTACTTTAAATTGTGTGAGCATGTTATTGTGATATGATATGTGAGAATAATATACAAGTTATTATGATATGAGTATGTGAGAGAATGATATACGTCGTTGTGTTGAGTGCAGTGAGAATGATAACATGTAATTGTTATGATTATGTGATTATGATACGTAGGCGTTGAAGATTTAGCGAGGTAGTAATGGCTTGAACTCTGACTTATTCGATTTATGCCTTGTCGGCACTTATGATTTAAATGGCCTTGTCGTGACATGATTTATATGTGGCCTTGTTGGCGATTGTGTTTGACTTCTGATTGTAAAGAATGTTTTAGGCTGTGTGCTTGGATATTGTTTGGGAGTAAGTAGGCTGGTTATTGAGGTGATGGTTAGGGATTATCATGGCTTGAGGTGGCTTGATATGAGGGTGACCACATAGTTGGGATTAGTAGAGTTAGGTGACTCTCGCTACTTGCGAGGATATATGGCCAGCCCAATGGCCTCTTTCTGCAAGCGTGCCGGTTTGGCCTTATACTTCGGCCATAAATGACTCTCTTTTGATCGCTTTTCTTTGTGTGCATTGTCGGTGTGGCCCCATGCTACGGTATAGCGTGCGGTTTGGCCTTATCTTCGGTATAAGAGCGGTATGAATCTTTGATCGAGCTTTCTTTACGTATGCGTTGTCGATGTGTACTATCTTGCGGTATAGCGTGTGGTGTGCCTTATACTTAGTGTATAAGGCGGTGTGCCTTATACTTAGTGTATAAGGCGGTGTGCCTTGTACTTGAGTGTATGAGTGCGATGTGCGCTATACTTTATTATAAGTGCGGTGTGCACTTATACTTTTGTATAAAGAATGCGGTTTGGCTTTTATCTTTGCGGTATAAGTGCGAGTGGGTGTTGATTAGTCCATTCACAGGGTGAGCGGATTGAGTATATCTTGGCATTAGAGGATGGTATCTTGGTGAAGGGGATATATGAGAGATAGGAGGTTTGATGACTAGAGTTTTAGTCGTTGTTGAGTCTATTGATTTCTTTACGAGGGAAATTATTGGTAGCTGGCAGACATACAGTATATCTTCATGTATTATCTGAGATTTCTAGCGAAGATTATGTTGTATGACCTTTTTAGGTAGTCTGGATATATGTATTTTATTCATATTTGACTATTATATTATTGATTGACTGGATTCGTATGGTAAGTTCACCCACAATGTTAAGTTTCCACTAAGCCTCGCGAGTTACACCGCTTTTCGCGTTAGGCGGCATTTCATTGTGCCGGGTTGAAAGCCAGACGGCCGATTGAGCCAGGCTGTTTGAGAGTTTTATTCAGGAAGTGGCTAGGTGAGCATCGGGTGGCGAGAGGATCGTCAGCGGTCGATTTTGATGTGTTGTCAAGCCCCATTTTGATTGTTGTATTTTTCCTTTTGAAACTTTAGCCTTGTCATTTGTTGTCATTTGTATTCGAGATACGATGCGTATAAATGCATTTGTAACGCGGCGTTAACTGTTTGGGATATGTTGTGGCATATATATGGGTTTTGTCGTTCGATATCGGTGATGGATTATAAATTTTAAAAGCGTTTTGATTTGGAAACTTAATTGTGATCACGTTTTTGGATGAAGCAATTGTATTTTAAGGCAAAATTAGATCCGTGGGTTTGGTGAGCTACGGTGTTAGGATTTTAATGACTCTGCAAGGCTGGAGGTCGTCTGATCAACTTGCTGTCCATATTACCAACTATAAATTATGAATCCGTGAATTACCTAAAATAAAAATAACTTGGATTACTTTGTGTTAGAATTCTACGTTTAATACTTTCGTAGACGAATCGAATGTTCTACATTTTAAACTTAGTTATTTTGCACTTTAATTAGTTTAGCTCTCCCGTGTCAAAAATACTCTGCTTTGGCTTAGAAATAACTTCATTCATGATCTTAGCACAATTCACATAAAGAAATATAACATTACATCAATATATATGAAATAAAATTAGTGTTTAATTTACATAAAGAAATTCATATCGTTAGGACAGATGTATAAAAATCTAAAACTATTAAAATTTAGATATGTCCAAATGATGAAAAATAAAGGATTTGGTAGCGATTAGATATTGTAGGATGATCATTTAGGAGAATATTATTATATTAATTATTATTATTACCATATTAGTTTTAGTAATAACTTGTGTACGAGGACACTATTAATACTATAAGTATTTGATATGTACCTATAAATATAGACTAAGTTGCTCATATATTTCATCAGTTTATTGATATAATTTACATTACTCTATCATTCTTATCGTAATTATCGAGCATAAGATCCTAAGATTTTTTGCTGCCACGCGGTGAGTTTTCTGTAATGTGATACTCACCGGCGGGATTTCGTTTTGTTATTTAATAATAATAAAAAATCTTGCTTTCTCATTGTTTCGTTTCGTTTTGCTATCATACAACTATTTATCAGCGGCCTTTAGTTACCAACTACCTTATTTACAACTATGGTGCAAGTATATCAATAACCGACTAACCAATTTGAGTTGGCCAAGATTTGATTTTTAGGAATGTTATTATTTCTACGATATCAAACGACTCCTTTTGATATGATTTTAGGAATGTTATTATTTCGAAAAGAATGGCGTTAAAGTGATCTGATTTTGGCAGTGAAAAGAATAGAGATTAAAAGTGATCTGATTTTGACGGTCAGAAAGAATAGGCGTTCTCGTTAAATGCTTAATTTTGAAAGGGTTGGCGTTCCACACTTGTGTTGAAGTCGGCAGGGTTCGAAAAGATAGAAGACATTTATTAGTTCTACTCCGGCAGTCTAAATGCTTTGCCCGATGTTTTGGTGTTTTGTGCATGTGCACTAAGTTATAGATGTATTGTATTGGGTTGAAAAGAATGAATTGTTCCCATGTGATACATATTTTGGCCCTTTGGCGATGTTCTCTCATAATGTTTTAGTGTTTGATTTTACGGTTCGATCGGCCATTTCGACTTGTTGGCTTGATATATCTGCCGATGTTTTTATTGTTACCACCGACACATGGCAATTCTATTAAATTGTCATGAATTTGAGGAGGTGATAAGTACTTGAAGATCTAGAAGTTTTTTTTTATCAGGCTTCAAATCTTATTTTCAAGTTGAATTTCACGATGTTAAAGTAACTCTGACTTGAGGGAGAATGACGAGATGGATCCGGAGGAAAATTCGGAGAAGATATTATTAAATTAATTATTATTATTACCATATTAGTTTTAGTAATAACTTGTGTACCCAGTTACTATTATTACTATAAGTATTTGATATTATGCACAAATATGGAGCTAGTTTGCTCATATATTTAAATGAGTTTATTGATATAATTTACATTCTTCTATCGTTAACATCAATGCTATGCTATAAAAATTCACATTTTTATCAATTATAATCATAAAAAATTAAAACTTTAAGACATATGATCTAATGATTTCATTAAAAAATACCTAAATAGCTAACTAGGTTTGATGAATTATAGTTAGAGTTTGTTGAATATCATTTCAGATATGAATATACACCAATCACTATGTTTTATACATTCCGTTTCAAAAGATTGTATAATTTGATTTCTAACTGTCAAAATTGACAAACTTTGCGACGTTGATTGCCAAATAACTTCGATCTGAATCAAGATTGTCATGTGAATAGTAAATTAAGTCTAGACCATGTATACTACAAAACACATTATACAACGAATACAAAAATAACTTGGGATAATAAAAAATTAAAAAATCAACCATCTAATTTTTTCAACTAGCCAATCTTTTTGGGATGGAGAAAGAAATGAAACTTTATAAAATAAAAAATCAACTCCATCAAAACTACTCTAATGATCTATTAATAACCATCCAAATCGCTAATTCACAATTTCAATCAACAATAAACATACATAAACTATAAAAAGTAGCTAACTGTAAGGTTGAAGGATTCTATAAATTACTTTACTTTACAAAAATAAAACAAAACAAAAACAAAAAATTTAAAAACCCATAAAAACTGCTCTATTGATCCGTTAATAACAACTGATTTAACGATCTCGTCGAATAAGCAAAATAAACAACAAAAACAAATAATCAAACAAACTATAAAGGTTCAAGAATTATGCCGAATCAAAACTACTCTAAATCAATAAAAAATAACCCCCAATTAACAATTTCCGCAATCTAAACCAGCATTAATCATACAAAGCACTTAACAAATACAACCCGATTTCAATAGTATGCTCACAATTCATGGGTCAAAATTTTTCTCAAGTAGTAGATCGTAAATGGAAATATCTTTACTTTTTCAATTATAACATTTAGAAATTAAGACTTGAACGTATCATCTAATTATTAAAAAAAATATCATTTTAATCAATTATAACATATAAAGTGAAACTTTTAACAATAAAATATAATTCATTTAATGTATATGAGGAATAAGCTAATGGGTGTGAAGGACAAACATAAATCATTAAACCTATATATTTACCAAAAAAAATCATTTAATTTCAACAAAAATCGAAATTTAAGTTACATGGAAGAAGAGGCTTCGTCGGAGTTCTTTGAAATAATTAAAGGGGTGAAGTGGTGGTCGGTTGGGCGAATTGATTGAAGCGATTTAGGTTTTTGGTTTTTGAAAGCGTGAACAATTAATTGAGTAATTGAATAATAATAGAAGCTACCATTATTGAAAATTTAATTTGATGAGATAGTTTGAGGCAAAGGAGGCGGTAGTAGTGGGGGGAGTTGGGCACACGCTTAATTTGCTGATGAGTAGTAGTATTAGTATTAGTATTCTGATGGTACTACTACTATTTCTTTGAGGAGTAATGAATGCGTGTGTAGGTATTACTAGTAAACTTGGCCCCGGCCGGACGCCGGCGTAAATATCTACGTTGGGCCCGCAGGTGCTAACTTTTCCATTTGTGATCACGTAGAATCATGTGTTTATGGCTGAATCATGTATTAGGGCTAGCTATTGGTAATATATAGTCTATACTAATTAGACCTTTAATCTCAATTTCTAAAACAAGTAAATGGGTTTAGGTTGTAGTTGATTAGATTGTTGAGGAAATAGAGAATTGCACTTTTGTAAGTTAAAAATAATAAAGGAAGCATACTTGAAATTCTTTTCCTTTCAATCGTCCCGATCGAAATTTTTGAGAGGGTATATGCATGAATCTTAATTGGAAGATGGAGTATATTATTTTCAAAGGTTTGGGGTGGGTAAGAATGCAACATAACTTGCATCCACGAGATTTTAGGATGCGAATGCAGACAAGTACGATTTTGTCAAAGTACCAATATGGGTATTTGACTCCAACTGATTTCATTTACTATTTTGTACCTATTTGCAACTGTTAGTCTTAGTATGTAGATAGTCTATTCTTGTCAATTAGTTTGCCTCTATGTATATATAAATAAGTTTTCTGATGGTGTTATTTTATAGATGTGAATATGAAAACTTAGGATACTTAAATATTTTTTGGACAGTATAAAGGTAAGGTATTATGTAATTTTGTTGCTTACTATTTTGATTGTCCAGTTAAAAGCAATGATTTGATTTTGATTTCAATGCTCAAGATTTGTTTAGACATTCTCTTTTCGGCGGAGTCTACAAATAGGTTGAGTTAGTATTGAACTTTCCATGATATCTCAGACACATTTTATCTATAAATTTAATAAAACTAATATGACCCACTTTAAGTGATTTAAGGCATAGACACTCACGTGCACTCACTTATGTAGCTAATCGTCCATTGGTTAGTGAACTCATGCTGAAACTTTTCATAATAAGCGTCGTTATTTTGAATGATAATATAAAGTCATAGCTTTTGCATTGAATTAATTATGATATTGTTTTGGCCCATTTATTTTTTCATATGAGTCAATAAAATGTTTTACGCATGTTTAATAAATTAAAGAAAAAAACTTTGTTATTTTTTTATTATATGTGTAATGGCAGGTTGATAAAGTTGTTAAATACCGTTTGACTTTATTAAATATCAGAATGGCGTCGTACACGGAAGGGTAAGCGTGAAGTTGGACATTCCATGGTGAGCAATGGTCAGCCTAACAAGGTAATGATGCAGTGGTTGGCATATATTCTTAACCCCATCAATGTTTGTTCCTAGAAGCTAGAAATGCTTGTGGAAGTGGGCAATGAAGGAGTCAAAGTAGTCTTTCAATGGGCCAAAGAATATCATAAAATCATCTGATCTTATGGTATGCTACGTGATGGCTTAGGTCGAATCTTGGCTAACTTTTGTATGGTAATGCTGTGTAGGTTACCTGTGTAAATTAGCTATGTAGGAATGTAATAACTTCTTGGAACTCTTCCAGTGCTATCATGTAAATGAGGTGTGGAAATGCGCTAGTCGCTTAAATCTTTTGTAAGATGCCTTAGGTATTGCAATGTTTTGGGAATTTTAATTGCAAGTTTTGCAATTAGATATTCCATAGTCTGTAACCTGCATCTCTGGATAGGATGGTTTGAAGGTTTTTAGCTCCAATCTCAGTTAATCTAAGTTTCATGAGAATCAAAGTTTGCTTTTGTTGCTTGCTAGCTAGTTATATTATATATTTATCTTAATACGATCACGGTTTGTATTCTTGGCATTTCTTTTTCATTTGGAAGTACGTATTCTGACAACATATGGAAAAAGCCTTAGCAGTTGCGATTTATATTGTTTCAATTCAATTTGCCCAATTAATGCCATGATTAATTTAGATGTAAATTAGTGCACTTTCAGCTGAATGCCAGCGATGGCCAAATATATGTCCAAATTTTAATAAATTAGTGCAAGTGTATCGAATTATAGCCGTGATGACTATTTATCTCGAATTTCATTGAATTAGTACAAATGTGCGAATTATGGCAAGTGATGGCCAAATATTTGTCTAATTTTTAATAAATTAGGGCAAATGTATGGAGATATAGCTAACGTTATCATAAGCGTCTGTCCATTTGCCCAATATTTTGTTGATGTAGTTAAAATGATTTACATGAAGCAGTTCCATCGCGCGGAGTCTCGAGTGAACAATGCTCGTTACAATAATCAACAATTTTACCAAACTATGTTTCTAACTACGTTCTTCAGCAACTAGCATGCATTATGGTCGGCCGCTAAGTAGCACCAAATTTTGTTCAGTGGTCCATTTGGAGAAACTTTTTCTTTCGAGCGTTAAATTGAATCGCCCGCAGTGGAGTATCTTCGTTACCACCGCTCATATTACCAAGTGACATTTGTGTGGAAAATGCGAGGGAAATTACATTGGTCAATATTTGGAATATTTTAAATTCTGCTTGGCATATAAGGATTATAAGGAGGTAGTTGAGAGGAATATTGCATCATCGATGCATAATATCGATGATAATTTAGTGCCTTTTGAAGGTATATTGAAATTGGAAAATTTAATTTGGAAACCGAAATTGAGGATATTTTGAGGGCGTGGTTGGTTTGAATTAGATTATCAAATTGATAATTATTGGGATTTTGATAGTTAAAAATTAGTCGAATTTTGAGTATTGAAATGATTATTATTAGGATCCATTTACTAAAAATATAATGAAAGATTAAAAACAAAGGTTACTAAATGATAATATAATAATTATATTGAAAATGGATGACCAGCGCCCGGCCTTTGACCTAGCCAGGCTGACACGTGTGTCCCCACGGTCGACTATTCAACGTGTTGAGGATATTTACCGCAATTGTCATTTCTATTTCTGAAAAATTTCAGCGAATTTATAAATGGTTTACCATGTTAATATTTTTTCAAGCTACTTGTCGTAGTCTAACATCAGTCCTTCATACAACAATGTTTAACAAGGTGGAAGAAAATGACATACAAGACAGGTTAGGCATTAACAAATGATGTAATTGTGGAAATTAATAAGAAGTAATTTCAAACTTATTCCTTTTTTCTCTCTAGCTACTCAAATTTAACAAGTAGTTGGCTTCTTAATTTTGGCTAAAGAATGAAAAAAATATCTGTAATTCTCAAAAGAGGAAAGTATTATTGGTTGCAATCTTTCACTAAACCAATCTAATTGACAGACCATAGCACCCCATATGTATGCATGAAGACAATAATCTGTTCAAACACCCTGGTCCTGCAAGCTGAATCAACTCCTTAACAGTAAGCAAAAGCAGGAAAAAATTAATATTGCAGTACAAAATTACCAATAGCCAAGTTATATAAGATCATAAGTATATGTTCCCAGTAGATCTTAACAACCAAGAGCTGCAAATTCAGTCAAAAACCCAATGAATATAGCAGTCTCCTAGTAATCAAAAACAACCATTTAGTTCTTCATGCTATTCTAGCACATATAGGTATGTATATAATACAGTTTCACCATGACAGTACAACTAGGCCCCATTTCCAGTACTAGCAGTATGTGCTCCCAATCTGAATAGGCGATCAGATGCACAAGTTCTGTACCATATTGCAAAAGAAAACCTGCATCGTTGAAGCTTAAGACGACACTTGCATACGAAGAATCACATTTACACTTCTGAATAGTATGCCCTGTAAAGTAATAGGAGGGAAAACGTAGCTTGGTAGCCCACAATAAATCAGCTACCTAGCTCCTTAAGTAATGTATTATATTTGTATATTAACAATTTTGGATGCTGGAAAGTAAGTTGATGTGTAGGAGGGATACAAAGCTACGCCCCCAGAATAAAAGCGTGTATCTCAGCCCAACTAGAAACTGAATAAAGAACGCCAGACCGCCCTTTCCAACTAGAGGAGCCTGCTTCAGCACATTCTTTCTGCTTTTTCACCAAGCCAGGAAATAATGGAATGAAAGACACGCCAAAGTGAGTCCCGATCTTCCTCAAGCTTGTACTTGAACCTACCACAATGCCAACATCTGCCTCAAGCAAGCAAAGCAAGTCTCCCACGGAGTCTCCTATGTATAATGTAACATTCTTCCTGTCACTGCTGCAGTTTTGTACAATATTACTGAAAGCTTCAACCTTATCAATAGGTGATTCCACTTTTTTAACAATTTCACCAGTGGAGAGAGATTCCTGGTAGACAAACTCATTTGCATGCACTCCTACATCATCTATACCACCTGATACAAATATATGAAAACATTAGAGAACCCAGTCTTTGAGTACACCCAAGCATTAAGACATGGATAATTGATGGTCAAAAGACGTGGATAGCCATCTAACAAAAATATTTATTGAAGAAAAAAAGTGCCAAAAACAGAAAAAGGACTGAAGTCAGAGACTAGGCAATAAATCATTCAGAAATTCTCTATACCTGCAACTACCATACTCATCTTTTCATTTCACTGTTGAGTTATTGATAGGAAGATATCTCAAGAATGATCAATCCTTAATTTACCAATGTCAGGAACAGGATAAGATGCTTGTACCTAATTAAAGATGTGCATCACAGTTGTGGGACGAATTATTCAACAGCAGGAAATCACATCACTACTGGATATCTTCTATGCAATCTACCCTTCATTTTTCTTAATCTTTTCATTTTATTTTTCACTTATTTCTTAAACCTTGTAGGTTCCAATCATAATTTCTATAAAGCAGAAACCACTGGCTTTACCCATATCATAGGAGTTAAGTTCTCATAAACAGCAAGTTCACACAACTGAGCATATGACAAAACTATGAAGCCTATCTTGATGTACAACGAAGTTAATAGTATACCTGATGAAAATGCAGAACGGATGAGATCATCACACCAACAATATGAAAGGACATTCACATTCACGTTCAATTTTTCATTCTTCATGATGCTTTGAAAAAAGCTGGCGCAACCATCTTGGAGAATTAGGCGTTCCCCCGCTCGCTTTATATCTTCAAGATTCAGACCCTTGAGCACACCCGATTCAATTACTCTGATATTCGCTCTTCTCTCAAAATCTGAGAGTTTCTGAAGTGCTTTTGCAATCTCTCATAATTAAAGTCTTCCGCTGAAAGGAAAATGAATTATATTAAACACTCATACGTTTAATAAAAAGAAATTTTGTATCAATCAGTAATGAACCCAATAGATGTCATCTTAATAATGAAGTAATTCCACCTTTATCACCAGCCTCAGAATACTCTCAATACATTGTTCATACTCTTCCGTGTACTGCTTTGAGAGGACGCCCCATGTATTTCTCAGATCAGCTGAAGACATCCGAGCAATCTGATTTTCAGGCTGATTCTGATCAGATTTTGGTGCAGTTAATATGGCAATTTCAGCCAAGATGGCAGATGAATCAACAACAGTACAGGTCAAATCAAAATCAGAAAATATTATCATCTGGTCTTCTTCAAGTTGTGCCCTTTTGAAGAGGGACAACAGTTTCTAGTAGTAGTGGTTTGAGCTAAGAAATCTATCTCAAGTTTCATTGCTTGATGATACAAGCACCGATAGTGCGATATTTCACCAGTTAAAGGCAGCTTAATTTATCCAAGTAAGTCCTCTGTTTGAAGAGAAGATGTCTACATTTTGCAAGAATAAATGTTATGGATAACCCGATGAAAAGCCTCTGTAATTCTTACCATAAAAAGAATTTATTTAGCTTCAGCTAACCAAACCTGGAAACTTTCAGAGGAATAATTCTCTATCCACTTCATGTACGGATGATTACTTCCACTTGGATCAAGTAGTGTCTGCAACTCTTTCCCTAGGAAGGCATAAAGCCTCATACATGGTGTCATTGCATAGAATAAGCAACCTTTGTTTTCTATAAAGAAAGAGTTGCTAGTTTACCAGGTGCTTTTACTCCTTCAAGTCTTCCTGAGGCTGTTGCCAGCAAGAAGTCTGTGTATTTACCGCAAGCAGGAGTAAGTGTAGTCTCTTTGGCCAGGTCAAGATCCCATTCCTAAAGAACACAGAACATATGATATATTTTCTTGCATAAGCAGAGATAAATAATTAGGAAATGAAAATAGAAATGATATTCTACTGAGGCTGATGGTAATTGAGAGAAGCGATAACATCTACCAAATGATTTACAACTACAGCAAGCAAGAGGTATATGATATACTGTTATTTCTGTATCTAGACAGTGACTAGACCCCAAATAATCCATCAGCTAAAGTTTGTTCTAACTTGTCAACTCAACTGAGAAGAAAAAGGAAGAACACCAAATATCTATCTTATGACAGAAGTCTCCAAAGAGTGTATTTACAATAAAAATGGATCGTGTTATAAAGAAAATTTCTGCGTCTTTCCAATGACAAAAGAGTAATCCATTGTGTTTGAAGAGGTAAATCTGTAGGGAAGGCAATAATCGATTGGCTCAAAACTTGACTCTAATATATTATTGTTGACATCACATCTTCAAAGCAATAAATATATATATGTAAGAGATACAGGACTTACAAGTTCAAATAACCTATTAACCTAAAGTTTGGGTAGTTTTTCACTGTTACAGAAGGCACCGAGGAATATAAGAACTGTATCACAAGATGAGGAAGGTCTGTATCTGTGTTCCCAATGAAAAGGATTCTAGATAGATAAAGTTATGGCTTTTCTTCAACGATAGAAGTGTAATACATGATACAGAAACAGTGAAGATATAAACCTGTAGGAAATCGAAAGCCAAGTGGCAGGCAAAAAATTCTACTGTGAAGCACTACGGTTTACATTGGGGATAAGCCTCCCAAAGGATTTATAACAACAGAAAGTGAGATATGGATTTAAAAGTTCAGCCAATTTATGTGAACAGAGTTTCGTACTTCGCTTTATTTAGTGGAGGTGGTGGGAAGGAAGATGAGAAAAGTAGATACTTCTTTCCAATAAGGCACCAACAAGAGCATCTCCTAGAATCTTCTTCCACTGATAACAGAATAATTTATTGATCCGATGCAGAAATGGAGCGTACTTGAATCATTGTCCTTGGAAGTACCTAATGCCCTAGAATCATAAAAAATGGATGGCTCGACAGTATGAGGTTTATGGCCTGGACAGATAAAAATGTACTTGGCGAGGGTCTTTATTTGTTGGGCCTTATAAGCTTCCTCTTGCAGCTGCTTGAAGTTAGATTTTTTTTACAACCTAATGAAGAGCTACAAAAGTCTCCCACACACCACCCAAGCCCAACCTAATGAAGAGCCACAAAAAGTCTCCAAACACAAACTTTCTTCTGATTTAATCTTCTACTTCCTCCATCCACGATAAATAAAGAACCCTCAAAAGTAACTAAGACGAACCAAAAAAAATTGAAATGTCTACTTCCCATTCTAACAAAAAAATGAGAATGACAATCACAGCATCCTCCATCAGTATGAATACCATCAGGTAAAGAATCCTATAGTAGGTATTTGAAGAAAAAAAAACTTACTTTGACAAATGAATTATGCATCTTGAGCTCTTCAAGAACACTCTTCCTTAATTCATTGATCCCAATTTTCGCATCATCGTCATCTGCACATTCTTCTGCCAACTCATACCTACAGAAAAGTACATAATCCATCATGATTTTGGATTTTCTTACATAACAGCTGACCTCTTCTCTGCTCAGCTTGATAGAATACCAAGCTACACAAGCTATTCAATAGTGAAGCTGAACAGATGAGTGTGCATATAATGGATATATAAAAGAAAGATCTATCATTCTATCAAACAAGTCAAAAGTGTTGTGAAGCAGAAACTAACAAAAAAATTAGGGTCTGGGTCACAAATGTCTAACAATCCGACTAAGCAAGCACAATAGAGCATATGATCCATCATCTAACAGTCCTACTTTACACTTCTAAATTATACATGGTATCACTCTACACACAACGATGTGTATATACAAATCTGCTACAGAACAAGTTACTCATAAGTCACCACGGTTGATAACCTCACCTTCAAGACGGCCGTTACAATCACTAAACTAACTTATAAAGGAACGGAAAAGAAAATTACAGGTCTGTTATCATACTATAGTTGTAATTAGCACGATAGATTTTTCTTTTCGTAGTTTCTACTTGGCATAGAAAGCTTCATCAGAATTCAAAACCAAAATACTTCAGGTAAACAAATAACCAGAACCAGTGTTCTTAGTATTTATTCTTCTGCATAGGTGAATACCACGAAATCTAATGGTAACAGCAACACCCTATATCCAATAGTTTTATTCAACTCTATAAGCAAACCATGAAATTACAAGTCCATCTATCGGTTTTTCATATCCTCCGTAACAAAAAAGACTCAAATTACAATTCAAAAATATCGTTCCAAGAAATTCCCTAAATAATCAATTGCTATATAAAAGATAAAATATCAAATATAAAGAGAGAAAGAAAGAAATTACGCCAAAATTGACTTCCTTAATCTACAAAACAGTAGTAAGATAAGTAAATGAAAATTTTCATATATGAAATGCTAGTATTTTCATTGCTATTATCTACACTATACATTTTATTCAAATCAAAAAATATCCAGGCCAATTAAACCAACAAAACATGTTAATCTTTCCCATTGAAAGCAAAACAACAAAACAGGACAATCTTTTTTGTTAAAAGTCCATGGGGTTCCATCCTATGCTATCACGTCAATCCTTAATAAAGTTCACCGGTAACCCCGTCCCTCGCCCAGTTGATATGGGTCCAGAATGGACCGGGGGCCAATGTTATGGTCTAAGTGGATCGGGTTACACTTGCAGCAGGTTGTAAAGTCCCACATCTAAAAATTACTCCTCTTATTACCAATTCGTTTTAGAAGGACCTATTTGGATTTTTGAAATAGTAATAATTAAAAGATTACTAAAATACAAGTTAATTACAGTAATAATGAAATGAACATACGCGTGAGCAAAGGCTTTAAGAAAATGAACATCCTGAGCAATGTAATCTCGAAAAGCATTAATATTCAAATCCCCAGCAGCCAAAGAAAGCAGAAAAGGAGTATACAAAGCAAATGAAACCTCTCTCTGAAACTTCATCCAACACTTTCTTGCAATACCCACTACCTCATCTACTGCTACCTTACCAGACCCAGATACTGCTTGCTTCAAACCTGCCATTTTCACACTTTCAATTGAGAAATGGGACAACTATTTTGGGAAATTGGACAATTAAATTGGGAAATGGATTTCACAGCTGGGATCACTAGAGAAGAATGATGATGGGGTTAATAGGGAAATATGATGCATCAAAGTTTGGGTTTTATTGTGATTTGTTAAGTTGTTGATTTCTTTCTCTCTTTCTTTTTACACTTTTTGGATGGTTGACCCGACTACTCACCTAGGGAAGGTGCAATTGGAAAAGACATGAATTAGTAACTTTTTAATTATTAATTACATATAGGTAGTTTAATCTTGATCTGAAAAAACAAACTTGTCAATTATCATTATTTAACAATTCGTTTTAATTGACGTTTAATTTTTTGAAGTGAATTTTAACGAAATCGATTAGTATTAACTTTGTCTAAAAATATAAAATTTATATAATTAAGATTAGCGCTTTTAATCTTTTCCGAATTTTAGCCAATCATATATCGGTAAATTATATAATTAGTTCCTTTTTCAGGTTTAATTGACAATCTCAAATACCTTTTTTAATAATATATTAAAAATAATTGAAGATTAAATATTTTCGATATATGAGACATCGATTAAGATTGTAGCGGTAATAAAATGAGGAACACTACATATACTACAATCCTACTTTAGGATTATTGAAGATTTGTTTTCAATTATCAAAGTTAACCAAATGTTAGGACTAAATTGATGCACATACTTTGATTTTATTGAAAAATTATCTTATTGATAATAAAGTATGTTTAATATACTATCTTATT
Source organism: Lithospermum erythrorhizon (assembly GCA_019722365.1). NCBI lineage: Eukaryota > Viridiplantae > Streptophyta > Magnoliopsida > Boraginales > Boraginaceae > Lithospermum > Lithospermum erythrorhizon. The sequence continues at coordinate 140,112 of JADFUC010000714.1, read as the reverse complement.
ATTACTGTAATGTAATGTATTTAATTTAGTAATCTTTATTCAGTAGTATTCAATTAAGATATTGGACGACTCCTCTTTTGATATATAATTTTGTCAAAAATATGATAATGTATATGAGAGGAAATTCAAGTTAGAAAATTTAAGTCGAACTTCAATTTAAAGTGGAACTTCAAAGTTTATATTAAAACTTATTATGGCAATTTTCACTAGTATCCAATCCAATCCAACCCGTTGGATTTTTTTGTTAGGTATAGGAAAACTCATATATATATAATAATATATATAATATATATGTATAAAATAATAAAATCAAATAATTAACATATTTAATCATATTTTTTATTTTTTATGTTTTATGTTTTCGTATTTACTTTATTAAGTTTATAAATTTATAATTCATGATATACCATTTCTTTTAATTATAAATAATATAATTAGTTTATTTTTTAAAATATTTATAATATTACTACTTGCAATTCAATTTAATTGACATATTATATTTTCAATTGATGAAATAATTTTATTTCTTATTCTAATAAATATAAAAATTATATAATTAAATTTATTTTTGAAAATATTTTTCGTGATTTTATTTTTTGTAATATTTGTAATGTAACTAAAAAATTATTTATGATCAAAATTTTAACTCGAAAACATCGATCAAAAGAAATAATAGAGATTAGTTTCTAGAATTATTTCATAACATATATTTAATAATGTATTCATGGTGAAAGTTTGTAGTCATTCAATTAAAATAAGTTGGATGAAATATTTAGGAAATGACTATCCACCCATGGACTTTTTTGAATTAAGGTCAGGTTGGGTGTGGGCCGATAGTTTCCAAGACTGGGTCAGGTTTTGGGTTTTAAAAATAAACTTAGGATTGGATAGTGATCAATCCCAACCCTTTCACATATGAATCACTTAGCGATGAAACAAAACTACAAAATCTTTTGTGTGGGTGTGGCAGAAAGCGAAGTGGGCGGACGGCACCACGTCAGATTAGAGGCAGGGCCATGAGCAGCAGTAATAAATGCCGAAGTGAGCGGTGGAGCAACTTAGTGTCTTGCGACGAGCAGCCTTTGTCAATTATAGAGACCCGCTGACCTGGCTGGCGCCTGCTTATTGTCTGTAAACGAACCGAATCTTAGATTATGAGCCACACGTGACGTCCGGTTGGTGAAGTGGGCGTCGGAATTGAGAAAGAATAGTTTATCAATGCGAAGTCGCTCACACTATATTGCAAATATAAAAGCGAACCCACATACATGCATAAAAAGCCATAAATATCTAATCAATCCGTAAAATCGTAAAAGCAACTGACTTCCGAACCCACGGTTTAACATCCATAGAATAAAACATACCATAAACATTAAACTAAGCAAGATTCATCCATCTATAAAACAAAATAAACTAAGGTTCATTTATAAAGAAAATAAAAAAACATAGAACGTTATTAACCCGTCTTACGTATCGTATCTTGGGTATTTGGGTGTGAAAGATCGGGTGACGTGGATACCACGGATACATGTCATATATCACGTTTTTCAATTCCGGTTACCACGACGATCGCTTGAATTTCAAGCGATCATGATCCTCGCGTTCCAAGTTATATTTTCCGACCTCGCATTTGATATTGATAAAAATAATGATGGTGTATATAATTTAATCAATATAGAATACATTGCATTATTGCACTTTGTACATATCCAAGCATCTCATGGTCACTTTCGGATGACTAGAATCATAGTCCGCGGGGCGAGATGGCCGAAGTAACTACTTTAGGACCTCGAATCACGAGGGAGCGGATCTGAGAGTTAAATCCTGTGGAGGTTGTGGTCTTATTCTGGCCAATTTGTTACGAAATTCTTTCATGTGATTTCGAACAATTCATACACCTCCCGATTTTGGCCCTTTCATGCTCCACGATATATTTCTTGGTTGAGTGAGATTGCTCTCCGATCTTTTGTTGAACTCCTGAGTCGGGCATTTCATTATTCACATTCACCCCTCGTTTGCAAGAAATTGGATATCCCAACATACCATACGGCAGAGCGACTTTCCTACTCTATCCATATTTTTAATAATCAATCTAGGTAAGTTGATGTATTGATAAGCGTATGTGACTAAGGTATGAATGACATAGCGATTGTCGTTGCTGACATCAAAATATCTTTTACAATCTTAAAAATTAGGCTTTGTTGGCCGTCATCGTATGCCTCAAGCTTTTATGTCATCACATTCTATCGTTGTTAAAATAACTAATTGCTTAAATGCAGGTAAATGGACAATTTAAACTCCAATTTACAGGAGCCATTGGAGAAAAATGGTCATTATAATCCTCGATTCCAAATTCTTGAGCTATCGTATGAGAATAAAATGCCTTTTTACCATGAATATGCAGATAATTGAATCATTTGCGTCCACTTGCATATACATATAAAATTCTCTAACTAATTCCGAATTGCCATATACAATTAAGCTTAGCAGATTCAACTATCCATGAAAATTCAAACCAACATTAGCATTTGTACCTTGAGTTCTTTTTCGCCGGCATCTGCGCGCGGTTGGATGATTTTCTTCATAAACTTGTTGAGCTCGGCGGGTTCTAATGGTGGAGGTGGAGGCGGAGACTCACTCCCTCCTTTTCTTTCTTTCACTTTTGCTTTCAACACTTTTCTGCTAAAGCTGTTGCGTCATTTCTTGCATTGTAGAATAATTAGGACAATTAGCAAATTAGAAAATGTGAAAATGTGTTCTTTAAGTGTTCACGAGGAACACTTTGTACACTTAAATTTAGGGAAAAGATGAAGTTTTATAGTAGAGTAGAGAAAATATGAAATTTTGGTGTTGGAATCGTTCTGATTGAGAAAATGAAGAACAATTAGGGTTTGGAGCAATTTATAAGGCACGAAATCGCGATTAAAAGCGGGCCGTCCGTTTAGTTATCGGACGTCCGCCTAAAATAGTATAGCATTTCTGTGCGGACGTCGTTTCATTTATCGGACGTCCGCTTTAGTATTAATATAATTAAGCGGATGTCGTTTTAATTATGAGACGTCCGCTTATAAGTCGCCAGCGACTCTACTTATGCAGGACATCCGTTTCGATTCTGGGGCGTCCGGTTCGAAATGTAAAGGACATCCCAGATTCAGTATAGGGCGTCCGTTGGAAGTATAGAGGGCGTCAGATTCGAAGTATAGAGGGCGTCCGTTTTGATAAATTTATTGAAAACATAATAAGATAATGCATAAAATATAAAATGAAAATATAAACTTATTTTTTTATTAAGCCGTTCACATTTTATGCTTGTGCGGGCCGAGTTTGTCATCAACATAATAAATTTGTGACGTCCGGCTAGATTCAACAGGCAGCTAGCGAGCGTGTGCGAGCGATTCGGCGTCACCAGAATCGTAGCTTGACGTGTCTTGGGGCGAGCGTTTTCACCAAGCCTCGGCCGCCAGCGCGTTAGTAGTGGGCCGGCCAGGCGGACGTGGGCACAACGAGCGTGGGCCGAACCGAAGCAGATGCTTAGTCGGATAGCGAGCGGTCGCCGACTCGGCCGCTTTACCGCGTCTACTTTTGTGGATGGAGGATTGGACTTTGGAGGGTATATTAGATCCAGCTCATTTTAGCAATACAGTGAAATAATAAGAACAAGTTTCTTTGTGCACAAAAAGACAAATGTTATTCTACGGTGACTAATTATTTCGTGTAATAGCCGTTCATATTCTTTCGGAATATCTAATAAAATTACATATTTCATAATTCGATTTTCCTAACATAGGTCAAAGATAAAAATATGGTTGAAGCATCAAATTTTGGAAAATTAATTAGCCTTCCTACAATATTGGAATGTTTTATGATGTAATAAGTTTGTTATGTGGACATTAAATACATATTCCGTAATAGTTAATAAACTCAATTATAAAATGTCTTTAACATGTGCATTTTCATTATTAACATTTGCCCTAAGGACATAGTTAGAAAAACCCTTCATAATTTTATAATTTGTGTGGTATATTGGTATGCATGAACACAACATGATACAACAGACAATGTGAATGCATTGGTTGTCTACAGAACTATATCATTCATCGTGCATTTTCTTCCAATTCTTCCACCCAAGTAGACAAATTTAATATGTATCTCAAAGTTGTGCAAAAAGATCAAATCAATCTTTTAACTTAAACCTACATTCAATCAATCTTCAGAAACAAAACTTAACGTATGGGGCAACACTAATACACTTACTGTGTCCATAGAAATACAAAAGTGGGTTCTAGTCTCTATTTGAAATAAATCATACAAAAATATTAAAGTACTAAAACAAAATATAGTTACTGAGACAAATGTAAAATATGGCTGAAGCATCACATACTAGAGATTCAAATCTTGTTCCTCCATCTTCATAATAGTCAACCTCCAACTTTTGCAACCTTTCTCTGCTCAACTTGACCTGTTGAGGGGCATTGCATCTCCGTCCAACTAACTGGAACCATTGTTGCACCTGTAACAAGTCATAAACGATTACAGCATATAATTCCCTTAGATTTTTTGTTATGACTTATTGACAACAAGAAAATAATTTATCACATACAGTGTATACATTAATAATGCAGCAGTTACACATGCTCTGGAAATAGTTCAGCATTTACCATCTCGTACCAACAAGCATGTTCAATTTTGTGGGTGGCACAGATAAACGTGAAGGATAGAGGATTGCATAAAGCATAATAAGAAACATTATTAACAGAAGATGCACAAGCATAGATGAGACTGGAATGAATACCTGCTGCACTCTCTGCTGATACAACACCAAGCTCATTTTTTGCAGTAGACAGGTAATACGCTCGAGCATCCCCAAGAGATAGCTAAGCAGTCGCCAAGAGAATTAAGGCTAACAGATTATAATAAGTCGACATCCTTGTCTCTCTGATCAGTCCGATGTAATAATTTTATCGACATAAAGATTCTATATACACCAGAGGGCCATTCTTGATTAGAAATCCCTGAGGTGGCCTAGAGCTGCTCTTTACTAAACTGTATTTATGCATATATAGGACACTAGATATGCTACTCCATTTTCAATGTAAACTAGGATACAAATCATCAAAGAAATGAAATGCAATTATCAAAAAGCAGAGACCTAAATCATTTCCCTAAATGTGCAAGGAATGGAGTATTATTGAGCCAATTAAATAGTTTATCAAACAGACAATAGTGAATGACCTAGAGTTGGTGAAGCATGTGATTATACTAATATCTAAAATCAGTCGTATCCAGGAACAAGATTCTAAACAATGTCTTTAGCTCTCTAGTTCAATTTGGGTGTACTTTGCTAGACTGAATTGATACTATGAGATGGTGCAATAGATAAAATGATTCTTAAAAAATACATTCTTGTTGTAATATTCAAATCAGAAAAGAGCAACGATAGAAACTTCAGCATCTCTATACTCATCGACCTATTTCAGTTGTTTCTATTTTATGGAAGAGAATGTTCATCACGTTCTTTTAAAATACCATGAATATTTATTTCATGTAGAATATATTCAATTAATGTATATTCAAAATGATTCAACTAGAACAACTGTATGTACCATGTTTGAGCATCCACTTATAATTTATCGAATATGAAGGAATATATTTACACATCCTGGCTGAAAAAGAATTCGCAGTCAATAACTACCATACGTCAGCTTTAAGGATACCACCAAAGCTTTAACAATATCACCGGGTCGAAAGGATGAGTGCATATCTACTTTGTCAATCTCAGTTGCTCGAACATCTTGTTGCCTGTTATTCAACACAAGTTGGTTCTTCAAACCCAACGAATCTCAATATATTAACAAGAAGATATGTTAACTTTGACTCACCTAATAGTGCCAGTAAACTTTTCTCGAACAGCTTTTGCTCCAACACACATGATATCAGCTGAAGCCATTTTAGCCATCACTTTAGTAACCTAGCAAAATAACTCTTAGATAAATAATCGAGAATGAAATCGTGCACATCCAAGCCATTTTCATGTGTTAAAGACATAACTCTTACTCTTGCCAGAACAACTACTCCAGGCTCTGGAACAGCACCATGGGCTTTATGACCAATGACCTCGACCGTTGGTCTCTAAGACAACAATAAACATCAATCAATGCCATAGTCTGGAAAAACATTATACTTACATATCTGGTGTGTCGGACAAATTAGGTCACTCTACTGAATCATGAATACACCGATACTGACAATGAAAGTCTTATATCCTTATCAAAGATTACCGATAATACATGATACACCCTCCGTCTCATAATAGTTGGTGTTTTATCAAATTCTGTGTTGATGTTTTTTCTTGATAAATTCACTCAATTTCCTCACCATAATGTAATTAAATACAGTACATATGATGCATTTAGAGGCGGAGAGAATACTAATTGTACGAATACATATTTTCTTCTTCCAAACTTGCAATGTACCACAATCTTCAAACCAAATCCAAGAAGCATCCAATAATGACAAAAGGCCTCCTCATTGAAATTCCTAACATTTTATTAACATAGCTAAAAGCGTAAAACAACAACAGAAGCATTAATAAGTATTAGTGTATACCTGGGTGGTAGAATGAGGTATAAGAGAGCGGAAACCAGTGAGGGAGGCGTATACAAGGTTGTTTTGGGATGACACGTATGCACCTTTTCCTGCTATTATTTCTGAAATACTTCCTAATACTTCTCCAGGCGTCACAATTTCCAATTCTGAATTCATATTCATCCAAATATCTACCTACCACTGGAGGCGCCCGCTTTCTTTTTATCTACCCTACCCAGGATGCAATTACTATTTCAGCCCCCTATTTGTAAGGAGGAATTTTTATTTAGGCGCAAAATAGTCATTTCAACACTGTTTCCCTGTCCTTCTAGTCCCACGGGTACTCTATACGTCGGTTGTTTAGTGCAGCAAAAGATGATCAATCGTGTGGACTCTGCGATTGCTGATTATTTTCATCGGGATCTTGTATATTTGCTCCATCAAATTTGAACCTCCTCAAGGATTAGATTTTTTTTTTTTTGTTAAATTCAATAACAACTTAAACTTAATTAATTTTTTTATTAAGTTTGTTGTTAACTAATTATTTTAAAGATCTTATTAAAATCCTTATGATAATTTTAAATTAAAATTTATAACTTAATTTTTTTCGCTTAACCAAATTAAATGTGATAAATTATAAATTTACATATTTATCCTTTCATAATTTTCTCCACATCTCACTTATAACTCCAAAATTATACTTTTTTATTAAATGAAGTTAAAGTTACGATTATTATTATTATTTTGATTCTTGTTTATTACTCCATCTTATTCATTTTCATTGAAGTTTTGATAATTTGTGTTAAGACTTTCACCATAAATTATTTTTTATTTATTAATAAAAATAAAAAATAAAATTTGATATCATCGACTTTCAAATATTTTCATAGTTTTATTATCTTTTAATTTTTCTTAATTTATATAAAAAAAATAGTTTTATTATAAAAGTTATGTCTCAAAAGTCGGTAGCTCAATTAAAATAAATTTGAGTGATTTTAACATTTATAATTAATTTATATCTATAGTATTTATGCAATCATATTTATTCTATTTAGCTATTTATAATTTATTTATCTATTATAGTATTATTTGTTTAATATATGATGTATATATATAAATGAAATAAGGTAGAAGGAAAATTGTTAATACAACTCAATTTAAGTCGTTTTCTTTTAAATGTTATCAAACAACTTAATATATTCACTATTTGGGATTCGCTATTATTCGGGGCTTCAGCTTAAAGTTTCAAACTTCATATTTCAATTTCTAGACATTTAATGTAAATGCTCTTAATTTCATAATTTATTTCTATTGCCCTCACAACTATCCCATTATTTTCAACTAGCCCCTAATATTAATATCCTTTCAATATGTCCTCATACTATTATCCTTTCAAATATCCTACCACCTATTTTCTATTAAACTTGACAAATTATTTTTGCCTCCTGAACTATCACATTCTTTTTAATTCCTCCCCCTGAACCATCCAGTTTAACATAAAATATAGATTATAGGAGTATTTGAAAAAATAATAATATTAGGAGATAATAAAAAAAAGATAATAATATCAGTGCATAAATTAAAACTAGTTTGGGGCAATACGGAAATAAGCCTAATTTTAGTTAGCCCTTAACTATATATTTGCTAACTTTCAATTTTCTTTTATTATTATGTTTTTTGATAAATAATATTGCAAGGTTCAAAAGTTGGCCACATTGTTCATTTTGTAGATGATCAAATATTAACATAAGTGTTTAGGAGGATTTGAGCTCCAATCAAAGAACTACAAAAATCGGGAGTTCTAACATTATAAACAAAAAACAAACTAGATCTATTACAATACATATTTTCCATTGGCTTATTTTGTTGAAATTTGTATATATTGGATTCATTCATTATGCCCTCGAGACAATTGTATAAGCAATTCGTTTACTTAGTTAAATAAATGAGATTACATAAACAGGTTCTCATGTTAATATCAGAGATTATGATGGATTGCTATATTTTTACCATAATCTATATAAGAATATGTTTGGTCAAAATATTATTTATACAACTTATATTATCTGAGTCTAGAAGTTCATATACATACAATGATGATGGATTTTATTTAATTGATAAAATAAAACTACACTTTTCAATTCTTGACAAAAGGGTCGAATCCAATTTAACGGAAAGTTAATAAATTCAACTAGGTTTAGATCTTTGTTTCAATTCATGAAAGTCTTTTATCATGATACGGTATAATTGGACTACAACTTGTATTTAGAGTGTGTACAAAATTCAAGTTCTATACTTATAAATACAAGAGTGTTCCATGGGATAATACGCTACATGGTGTTATCATCAAAACATAATTCTTTCATCACCACAAAGATGCTAAAACCGCCTCATGATAATATACTTACCAACAACTCTTACTAGTGTTTTGGTTTTTTTGTTTCTTCCTCAATTCTTCATAAACTCTAGCAAGGTGCAAGTGTCGAACTCAATCTCTCCTGCCAAGGATATTATCTTTGAGACAACAATTGGGTTGATCGAAAAATTATGTTTCTATAACCGAAAAAATTGTCGATAGCTTTCTTTGGCTTCATTGGAAGAACACTAACCTCTTAAATTCAAATTATAACATGTAAAGTGATCTTGAAATTAATGATTAACATCAATAGAATTTGTTATTTTGGTCCTTAGGCTTATTCAATTATGTAGGGATTGGTATGAAATTTCACTTTGGGAATCTCACCCCCATCACGGCTCTAATTATGCTAGGGGTTGTGTGTGGGATTTAAAGGTTCAGGAATCTTTTTGCTTATGTGGTTGCTTAATGTGTAATATTAAGTTAATTATTATTTAAATTTTAATTAAATATCACATATTTCCTACACTATAGATTCGCCCTCCCATTAGTTCTTCGATAGCAAAAAGCAGTTAACAAACATAATTTTCCTTCTTCAGTTTTTGTTTCAAGTTACACTAGAATTTGTTCTAATAAACAAATCGCGGAAAGATCTCGATCGCAGCAGAAAAAATAGCAATCGGCGCTTTCAAAACAACAAGCGAGGCCAGAACTATTAAAACGATATTGAGAATGGTTCCCATCTCTTCGAGAAACAAGTGGATTTTTTCTTTGGGTAAAATCAAGGGCCAATTTTGGGATGCAATTCCTGGCAGTTATTTTCATATTGGGGAAAGAATCCACATGAATCGGATTTGTAAAGTTGGCCTGGATCACTCTTGGAGTCAACGTACGTTAGTTGAATTTAGAAAGTCTCCTCAATCATCCGCTGCAAAATTCCCGAAATGAAATATACAAATTCATTCTCGTAAAATAATTACTATTTTTATATATCTCGTATAAATCCTGGAATAGATTTAATACTACATTGCTATTATTTTTAATCTATGAAACCCACTCTTCTACAATACCTACTTTATTCAAGGGAACACTTGTCGGAGATAGGGTAATAGGATGAATGTGATGTATTGGCATTATCGCTGAAGAATATCCAAAATGGGTCATCTCTCTTGAATCAGAGGGAGACAAACGTATCTTCAGTGGCTCTAAATTGAAAATGAAGTCTCATCTAATTACATACTAGTAGAGTAGTAGGCAGTAGCTCATTTGATGGAAGCCTTGCTTACTGGATTTGTTCTTGCAAAACAGGAAAAATATCCATGTTCTTTACATTATCGCTGATTGAACCTTTTCTCGAGTGTGATTGAGAAATACGGAGTATTAAAGTTTTAATGACATGTAAAGGATTAACATTATCGCTTATTGTTTCATCTAGCAATGCAGATCCTCAGCCATCTCAACTATCGTTCTGGTATCTAAGATAAAAAAAGTTCTCGCCCCATGTATAAAGAGAAATAAATTATAAAGCTGAATGAATACAAATACTAATGATTTTTCCCAATCACATATAATCATACTTTATATATATAAGAATATATACATATACATTAACCAGCTATACAACGAATAACTGGGCCTCCACAAATCACATAATCTCTTATACGATATCACATAATACTATACACATGAACTTATAACCATCAATAACGATATTCGCCAAGACAATCCTTGCCCAGCCGCAAAGATGCTGACATCTCAAATGGCGCCCCTGCTCGGCCTCCCTTCAAGCAAGAAGGAAGCTGTTGTATGAAAGTTTTTCCTCATTAATAAGCTCTTCATGCTTAGTTGCCTATTTCTCAGCTTTTAGCGATTTCAGATTGGTTGAATCGATGAACGTGAATCAAGCTGATATCTATTAAAAAAATTAAAAAAAAAGGCATTAAAAAAAAAGATCATCAACGCATATTCATTTAATAGAAATCACTAACACAAAATACGTTGAAAATCAAATTAATTGGATTCCCTTTTATTACGCCTGCTGCGACAATCATAGACTAATTCATTTTACCGTCAAGTTAAACGTGATTACCGAAACTTAAATTGCTCACCCAGTAATCAGATATTACTAGCTCGGGGTTCTCACGATACTTAAGTGCTACGAAAGTATCGCTGTATCTTACTATTAATCGCTATAATAATAAGAATCGTCAATTATTATTATTATACAACTTTACTATTATCTCGTTTCGGCCACACATACAAATGACGCTGATTTTATTTCTGCCGTGATGAAATTAAACTACATTTGCTAAAATTGAGAGTCGACAGAATCAATCTATTTCACTGGGATTTTACATTGATAATGTAAATATAAATTGATGAACCCAATTAATTAATTAGTCAATCGAATTAATTCGATAGTTGTTGAGCTTCTCATAAGAATTGCTAGCTACTATTAACAACTTGTTGCTTGATTTTACTTAATCTGCTTAATTAAACTTAACGGCCTGGCCATTGCCTGTCTTGGCCGCGCTTAGGTTCGATATATATGTTGAAACTTATTAGGTTTTTCATCATAATATGTTTTCATGAAATGAAAAATAAAGCCTCCATTTCTCCTCCTCCATATGGTCAAATGTCTGGCGTAAGAATTGTACCTTCTCGATTTCTTCATCCAATTAACCCACGTTTCACAAACACAACGTAGGATTCAACCTCTCCCTACAAGAACTAACTGAGGCACTACATTCAAGTTAAGCTCAAATTTGGAATTCAAAGGAGGCTTCGTGAAAGAATGCTATTGACAGGCTCACTAAGATCACCGTAAGTGCTCGCTATTCATAATCGTTAATTATGCTGCTTTTGGGATTAAATTTATATCATTTCGGTGGATCTCGGATGTATGAATTCGGTGTTTATCACAAAACGAAATCATACTGTATTCTAACAAATGCCTCTTCGCAGCCTACTCAAGTTTGATATATTTTATCTAATTTGATTGTAAGGCTGACATAGCTTGTGCCATTAATTTTGATTATTTCATGATTTATATATTCAATCGATGAATATATAATATGAAAAAATCAACCCATTTTATATATGTTTCATTGATGGCTGGAATCATTACTTACGACATTTTGATGATTTGAAGTTTATTTAATTATTTCATGAATTGAAAGGGATTAAAAATTGATTAATTTGCATTTTTAATTTTGAGGTAGAATCATTTTCAATTTTATAGAGAGGTTTAGAAATTTCAAAAAATTACTAAATTAAATCTGTGTATTCTTGACCTTTAAGTGTGTTCATGCCGCTTGTTTTTCGTAATTTTTGAATTTTCAAGTACTCCAAACAATTCATTTAATTTGATTGTTTTACTTTTAATCGAAAAACTAAGTGTTTTTGAGTAAAATTTCACTCGGACGCTGCTTCAATAACAATGATATTTTGATGTTCAAGAAAAAATCCCAGAATTTTTGAATTTTGTGATTCCAAATCGCTTTTACAAAAGTCAGTAATTAACTTAAAACCGAAAAACCTAAAACGAATTACCAAAAATCTGTCGTCAATCCTCATGGATCTACCTCTCTGGAAGCGTCCGCGGTGGAGTCTGCACGCTCCGCCACCGACGTAGCTCACCGGTCGACGCACCGGGCCGGCGCGTGTCGGTCGTGGGTGGCCGGAGGCCGGCTGTTTTGGCCGTCGAAGTTCGTCGTCCGTTTTTAGAAAACCCTAAATGTATTTTATGTAATTATTTTTGGTTTTAAAATTATTGGTAATTATTAATTTCGGTTTTAAATGTTAAATCATAAATTTTGTCATTAAGATGATTGAATATATATCTTGAATGACATTAAATTTGATTTTATATTTTCATAATTATTTTCATTAATCGGAGCTAATTTTTGAAAAATATGCTTTACGGTGACTTTTAAATTTTGAATTTTGGAGTTAATTACTTGTAAGTAATTATTCCATGATTTAAGTGGCTGATAATTATTGTAATAATTGTCATTAATCATGTGAGAATATATTTAAATTTAAAATTTACATTAATTGATAATTAATTATAAATATAATGGGTAATTAATTAGTCAATTATGAACACATTTAATCTCATTTCATTTAATATATATGACATTAAGTGCATTTATTTAATTGTTTTGCCCATATATATTGTTATGGACTGGAAAAGGAGTGCATTCAGATATTTAATTCAGCTTTAATTTATTTATTTGGCCATCTACAAGTATTAGAAGATATCAGAAACGACCATGAATGATTTTTTGTATTCATTTACCCACTCCAGCCTCGCTGCCAGTTGCCTAAGTTAAGCCAGAGTAGTAGTACGTACTACTCAAAGTGCTGGGCATCGAAGATAAAGATTTGAATAAAGACTAAGACTGAGAACTCGAGGCCGGCCAATAACACAAAGACTCAGACTCATATGTCAGAGTAGGACTTATGTTTGCATTTCACTCTGTTGCCGATTTAATAGGTCCTGTGGTCATATCTATATCTCCTAAACGGTGTTATTTATTATTTTTCAATACGCTATGCACGGTCAACAAAGTTAAATAACATTATCTCACCAATTAAAATTTAAGCAATTTATCAAGCCAATTCTTAAAGCTAGAAATCGTCGCATTATTATCTCGGGGCACACCGTAATTTGCGTGTGCTAGCGCTTTGCACTTTTGATATGACAATGATCATGCTGTCGATTTCACTAACGCCAAGGGCTTTCGCATTTATCACCCAAGTAACTATTTGGTTTAATCGCATGCTTAACCGGTTTTTCGGAGATACAGTCGTGCAGCGATCCCTGTGATGGCATGAGCTACACAAAGAGTTAATAGTTTCTTTAATGGGTTGGTAACCTAATACGCGCTTGACTAAACGACAAGAATATTGCCTTCAATCAGATAATAGACTTGAAAATTTCGATATTACTTTTTATCGTGACCGTCGAGTGAACCAAATCATTATACTTCGATTCAAAATGTACGCAGGTTGCCGCTTTGAGTCGAGTATAAGAGATCTTCGATACTGTGACATTTTCATGGTGATTGGCACGGTATTTATTTACAATTCATTGTAAATATGGATTGCTTTAACTACAATCGCTTATTTTAAAGTCATATTTCCTATTATGTTTGGCACATTTAAGTTTCACCTCCTATTTTATTCACCATTCATCAAAATCAAATGCATGACTTTATAATATGAAATAAAATAAGTTAAGCGAGAATCCGAATGACTTGTTGATACAAAGTTGTTGCTAACGCGATCTTCTTCAACCATCAGTAATCGGTCAGATGCTAATGTAGGATAAAACTTAAAATACCACAAACATTTAAGACTTGATTCAACTCACATTGACACGCTTGCATGAACTTGGTTCAAGCGGCCAAAGTCATACGATATGATCAAGGATAAATTAATTTTTTATTCAATCAGCAGATGACATGCATGGGCCACTCAATATGTCATATCAGTTTCTAGCCACCAAACAAGTCTTAAATGATAAATACGGATCTCTTTTATAACTCGATCGAGAAAACTATTGAATGATCTTCGAATGTCATGTGATCTACATTTCAGACACGCGATAGGTATTTAGTTTTAATACGACGAATACGGTCTTAATCATGAGGAAACAAAAGCCTACGGTAATGTAACCAAATAAGCAGTTATCTATTCTGCCTTCACGCCACTTGTACAGCTTGGAGCGAATACTAACTATAAACAAGCTTAATGATTCGGGCTTCATTATTTCCTCGAACTTTAAAGCACAGAGTTAAGGATTTTAAGAACATTTAGAATCAAAGAGATTTGATTAAATCTCATATCTCAAATAATTTTGTTGTCAAAGCCGTAATGTCTCACCGGGCTATCATCGTCAGAACACTAGTTTTGACTCACATGATTTAATCATGGATAGGTGCCAAGATAACGATAGTTGGAAGACACGACATAAAGAAATTTATCGGTACTTCACAGAATGACAGCGATTACATTATAAGAAAGACATACGCTTTTAAATCCTCCACAAGACGGTTGAGATTCTAAACTATTTTGCACTTGTAAAGAGTAGAAAGAGTGTCGTGAGTTTGGACTTTATTAATGCTTCCATATCAGTGATTCGATTAAGAAAACATTACTCTACTCTCTTTAAAAGCGACACTGAACAACAAACGATCAATAATACTTATTGATAACGACTTAACAAGATTCGAAAGATAATCTCGAAGCATTTAACTAAGTCAACTCTTACTAGACTTAAAGGGAGTGTTCACTAGTCTAAATTAAGTTTGTATGTTTACATACAAGTTAATTAAAAGTTATAACAAGACTCGAGTATAATCTCACGTAAGATGAACTGCTCAACTCTACTAGAATTACTGGGAGTGTTCAAGTGTCTAAATTGTTTGTATGTTTACATTGCCGTTAATTGAAGATTCGGTATCAACGATACCGTAGCTGAGCAAGCAGATGTATGCTTAATTCATACGAATACTAATGCTCGAGTCGAAGTATCATCGATATAAAGAAGATATCATCCAAGAACGAGACATCATTCTAATCTTAAACGTACTCTGTTAAGATACGCATTAAGGAATCATGGTTTAACGGTTAAACACGTATGACGAGATCTTTCAATTTCATATACCAAGATAATTCTACCCTAAATCCTTGTCATTAGTTGATGATATTGAATAAGGATTGTGTTTAACGTAATGAAACACAAAGAATGAAATAATTTCTCACATGTTATGTCAAGCACACCTACCTTTTAATTAATTTATCTATTCAACTCCGCGAGACAACCCAAAGAAGGCGCTTTTGATAAACAAACTTTGAACGCTCGCTGATAAAGATAAGTTAGTATTAAGGCCACCAGAGATAATAATTTAACTTAGATCCAAAGTTGATACTTAAGTCATTTTGTACATAACCGTAAGGAAGTCGGTATTTGGCTTCATCCACTATAAATACAGAATTTATTGTACATATGTAGTCTTCATTATGAAGTACAAATAGTGGAAATATATACGCGACTCACGCATCTCAAGTTGGCCCTTGCGGTATACCAAACTGCATTAGAACCTCTCGGTTATATCAAGGAGCATTCACTGATGCATTTAAAGCAAATGCGTTGATACAAATGACAACATGAATAAATATTACCCAATAAATGACTCGAGGTCATTTAATGTAAAATAAGACGCGAATACAATGGCCGAGTATAAAGATCTATTTTATCTTCCGACGGCGATTCATCGTGAGTAAGAGTCTATACTATACATTTCCTCGATGGTGAATCATCGTAAGTAATAAATGTGTTCTATTAAACGAAAGCAATCAGCTTTAATGAGCTGCTAATCTCATACATTTGCCGAGAAACCAATATTAAACATATTCATCGGGTCGACCGTGCTCATGTTTATTTCAAACTTTCTTATCGCTATTCCACAAGCTTGTAAATACGCGGGTATATGTTATCCAAAGAATGTTCCTACAATGATTAGCCGGCTTACGGATACTGATATCATATCGGAACTCCAGCATCTCGCTTAGAAACGTGAAAGAAAGTTTCTATACTACTAGAATCTAAAGTTGTAAACTTAAGATCAAGATAATGGAGTTTATATTCTCACTTTGATACTCGGGTTTAAAATCAATAAGAATCAAGAGCGATGAAGAACCTCGAGTTCCTTAAAGGTTAGCCGAGTAATGACCGCATAAATGAAGTTTTATACACTAAATGTCAAGAAATCTTCCTACAACCTGTGAGGGTATAAGAGTCATTAGATTCTTGTACATTCATGAGCCCACCATATATATACGACATAATACGCTACGATCAATCACATTATATATAGCTGCAGCTCGTAATTTACATTTTGCTTGTTAAGTTTAAGCATGTCATGAAGTTTGAGGTGATTGAAATCTATAATAGATTAAATTCTATAAATAGATGTATTCTCTATTGACAAGTAACTCTTTCATTGTGAGGTCTAATCCCACTCAGTAGTGGCCTCACATTAACGGTAGTGGTCAAGTCTATTACATAGTAACGCGATTCACCGTATGTCGCTGGCCAAGGTCACGCGGCTGCGCACCACAACTATGACGAGCACGACTCCCGTGATTGGAATCGCGGAAGTTTTACTTTCAGCGTATTCACGCGATTCGAATACGCCGTAGTAACTTTAAGAGAATGTAGGTAACTATAAAGCCATACGGAACGGATCGCTTGTTGATCTTCACCGTAACTGACGCGATAGTAGCATTACGGATGGGGCCAGGCCTATACGAAAAGGCTATTAGCCAAGAATTTCAATAATAGGACTGGCCTAGTACGCTGGCGAGTAAAACTAAAAAAGTGAAAGCTAACTCTTCGTGATACAACTTGACCCAATAATTCGCTTTGTTGGCAATGTCATAAAATAATATGCATTTAATAACATGTACGTGTTTCAACACATTTTCGAGCTAAGGCCAGAAACCTACCCGATAACCCCCGAGAATGGTCGAAACTCATTTTCATCATAGTCTCGCTGACTATGTCGATAATCTTAGTCATCAACGCATTCCTTGGTCGGCATCTGCCGACGAACGAAAGATCGCTTTCAGAAGTAGTATTTCTCGCAAAGCGATGTGATTGTAATCACTATCCTCTCGCTTTTACATATCGCTTAAATGATCTATAAGTCACGCAGTTTTAAAGGATCCATTACGATGGATTTAAGTACGATCTCGGAGTCGGTATCCTTCCCTCGCGATTCAACCAAGCTCGTTTTCACGAGTTTTACGGCGAACCGAACGTGACAAAGCTTAAGGGAAGCTAGTTCATTCACTTTCTCGAATAAGTTAAATAATTAATTAAAACAAAAGTTCCTTTGTGTTTTAATCGGGATTTCTAATTCAAACTAATACGAATGCGTTGATTCATTCATATAAGCTACTTCCATTATTTATTTCACATGCTGAAATATATAATATACACAGACAGATCCTCGATGAAAGTTAAATTCTAAAGTTAGTCTATGCTTTCTGTATAGAGAAAATACGAATTGTCGATAACACCTCTTCAAGCCTGGGAACATAGGATGTGCCTAAAGGCCTCTTTGGCCGATAAAGGCCGATAAGTCAGGCGACAAAGATCAAACGACTAACATTTGTTTTGATTAATGATCAAGATTGACCACGCACTGCTAGACTGTGATCAACAAATACCTCGTCGGCCCTGGTGACTCAGGAGTCGGGTACTTGACTAAACGACCATGTACATATGTATATCCTGGCCCTATGATATTTGTTTTAATTTGCGTTCGACAATTCTGGGACCTACAATATATAACTATATTGCTATATAAGCTCAGATTCTGACCAGACCAAACGCCTCTAAAGTCGGGATTATAACGGCATACGCTGGGTCACACAGTTGAATATAACGATGTATAAGCCGGGATATATCGGGGAGGGATAAACATACGCCATAAGCAAGCTCCAAATGATCAGCCTACTCGAAGGTATTTGGTATAAGCATAGGACGCGGAATTGCAATCTTTCCATTTTCATTTGTAGGCTCTTCTCCGTTTCCTATGTTCATCAAGAAGTTTATGAAACCTGGATCATCTCTCGCTCTCATGTTATCTATAAGCCTTAACTTTATGAAATGATTCCATAATGTGCAGGTTACTATGCTTGCTTCAACTTGTTCTTTTCTTGTTCCTCTGTGTACTACCTGTGAGTACCCCTGGTCTCAAATCACCACAAAAACTACCAAATTTTCCTCCGAAAATGAAGCTTCGTTTCTCGCAGTTCTTGTAAGATTATTAAGAGTTTATTATCGATTGTCTCGGCCATCATCAGTCTCATCCCATATTATAATTTTGAACCTTATCAATTCGCTTCACCGCTCGGGAAGCGATAAGAAAGACTTCACATTTGGCCTCCGCCAATCGTATTTTAAATTGAATACACAGTTTCGCCCCAAAACGCTCGATGCTACAATGCCGGATGATGCAACTATTAATCCTATGTATCCTTTCGAACGTGATGCTAGTTGTACAACTTATATAAGAAGCTTTTTCCCGTTCCACCAGGCCCATCTACAAAATATACTCCACCTTTTTCTCTCGATAACGCAAAGATCATGCCTAAAGACGAACGCAGCCTTTTTGTTCTATGTTTAATCATGAATTGCTAGCAAATCTTCTTCTCCGCATCGATGCTACGCCACCGAATTTCTAACAACCGCTCAAATTTCAGAAGTAATATACTCAAACGGCACAAGATGAAAATGATTGACATTTCTTCCCAAAGATTCGCTGTCATTTATACCAAGTACCTTCTAACACCTCTTCATTCGATAGATGCGCTGGGTTTGTACTCTGATAAAAATCCTCCTACAAATTCATAATAAGTAGTAAACAGCTTTATGAGGATCCAGAGGGTTTACAATACAAGGTAAGTCACAGAAATAATCTTCGTGAATTCGGCCAAGATTCGATACAATCGTTTCTCTTCCATCGCTTTATCAATATCACCATCTCATTGCAAAGCACTCTCTTTAAATAATATGAAGCTTTTGAAATGTTTCACATTGAACTCCATCGACAAGAATAGTTAAGTCATAAGATGTAGGTGCATGGACATTATTGAGTAAAGAGTCCAGATAATACCACCTTCAACTGGTCGACAAGCATAATCTCCCTATCACTTTAACTTTCTTCCTTCTTGTCCATGTTCGAATATGAGAATCCCAAACATAATACATCGGGAATTGTTTGTATAGAAGATTTAATCTCTTTGCTTCAATCCAACAGAGTAAAAAATTCATGAAAGCATCGGTTTTGGAGCCTCTCATTACGTAACAAATCCTCCAAGCCAAGATCGCCTTCAAATCGAATGCAATGAAAATTAGGCACGCTGGAGTCAAGTCAGACATCGCTATGATACATCCCATACAGCGGAACCCAAATATCCTCCATGCCGCTCAACCGTGAAACCCAACGCTGCTCGAAGTCCGCACTTCATTGATCGCTGAAACTTCACTATCAGATCCAACCTTAAACAACACCTTATCATGTCCCTTATGGATGATTTATATTAAGTATTTGATGTTTCGATATCACAAAGATAACTCTATGTTTATATGACAGTTAAACTCTACCAACAAGTAACATTATATGGTATTACCCAAATATTATCAAGTATATGCCCTCCTGATTTCACGTTTTTCCATTATTCCTTCTCCCATAAGGTGATATGTACCTTTTCTCCATGTGTCAGACATTCCGCGAACTCTTTAGGATAAATGATTCTTGCATTTTCCGTCAATTATGCATACATTGCTTCCTCGAATTTAAGCTCCCATACGTCTGTATCATGTGCTTTACTACTGCCGCATAAATATGGATCTTCGTTTTATCGTGGTGCCTCAAAGACATACTATTCTCATTATAAGCTTCGGACTAAGATATTTGTGTTTCCAAGCCAAGATGATGTGGGTCAAGGCAACCCGTGACTAAACTCAACCACGTGACTATCACGCTACTTTCCAAAAGTTCAATTGACATGATTTCATATTGAACGGTAAGTTTTCTTTTAAATACTCGCAGATAAAAAGATCCGGCCGACAGGAGCTTTCTTCCTAAGCCAACACCTTTTGATTTCAATCCAAATTGGGGTTACAAGTAATCGAAAAATATATCGTTTCCATATTCGCATTCAATGCTTATCAATCCAAGCATCGATGCCTTAAATCTCTAGGCCACCAATAAACGACGCCGGTAAAAGATAGACGCTCTTACCCACCTGCTACTAAGCTGGCCCGTAAACTACACTATCCATGACGCTGAGCAGTACTCACGCCTCAACCTGCTTTTTGGTATTTCGATGGGGCGTAGAAAGCAAGCCCATTGATTCAATCTTAATAATTATCTACAACATACTAATGCTAAGTCTTCCAAACCGCTAAATAGACATGATCGACATTTTCTCAAGGCCACGCAACTTATACACGAATACTCTCTCGCAACTAACCGTATTACGCTTTTAGTTCGTGACCGCCGTAATTACTAAAGTCGCTAACAAAGAACTCATAATGGTTTGACGTTGCTAACCTATTCATAAATTATGAAATAGAAAAAATAAATATTGTTAGAATTATACATATAATCATCATATACATATAAGTCAAAATGAATTAAGAAATGTAACTATAAGTATCGATGTAAAGCAACGTTAAAAAGATAGAATGTAAAATGGGAGTAAAACGATAAAGATTTCATGTATTTGTTTATGAATAACGGACTAAAGAAAGTGGAGATAGCCGAAAAGGTATATGATCATTATATACATATAAGTCGAAAGAATTAACAAAGTATAACTATAAGCATCCGTATAAATTAATGTTAAAGAAGGGAGAATGTATAGTTAGAGTTAACAAGTCACCTTGCTTTTCTGCCTCAATTATTTCTTCAAATGAATTGTAAGCTGAAATGGCCTTCTTTGTATTCTTTCTTTTTGTTCGACAGCCGGCTCTAGGAATATTACCGTGCCATCCTGGTTCGCCATTTGGAAACATTAACACGTATTGTAGAGGGTCGTAACATGCATAGTAATACTGTACTCTACAACCCGAGCGACCTTTGTATAAACTCTACATCCCTTATATCCGAAGGATCGATCTCTACCATTTACATTTTCGGTCCATATGCTCGCGACTTCGTGACGCTGCCTGCCAGATGTTTTCTGGACGAGCCCCGGTCATATTCTAATCACTATACGGTAATTATCTATCTATTCAAGGCCGATGCCTCTTTTAAGAAATACCGAATAAAGATTTGAATTCATCAATACAACTAAATCTTCAACTATTAGTGCATTCAATCTCGGGGAGCCGAGAGCCTATTGTTCCTCGACGCCCGGATCATAAAAATAGAATCAATGCCGGGTCAAATTTTTGCAACCATCTCGGTGGATTGGGATCGCCAAGATAGCGGTGAATTTGCCCTCGTGACTTCACTATATAAATTCCATGATCTCTTTTTTGAAGCGCCCACCAACGCATTCCAACGGATTTGATATGCAAAGTGGTCATTAGATGTTCTCGATCATACTGAATCTCTTTTACATTTCAGGTCCGTCTTCGCGATAAAGTTCTGACCAAGAACTGGAAGTATCTATCTCGCCAAAGAAACTTCCTCCGTAACAACAAAAACAAATCACTTTCTATGAAATTTGTAAGCCTCTGGCAGTTATTACATGGTGGCGCCCGGCTTAAGAATTACCATTTTCATCATTCCCTACCAATCATTATATTTTTTCTCGATGTTTTGATAGTGGAAACTTACAAATGAAAAGTAAACATTCAATACATATAATATTTCATATATGTTATCTTTATGCAAGCCTAAAAGATGTATTATTTATAATAATGTATAAAGTCCTTTAGTTCATACTTCATTTTTCAAATAATATATTAAAAGAATCGATTCTACTCAAGCCATGGACTACTTTCTTCAACGATAGAGTCTCACTTGCCGCCATGATCTCGTACTAATAATATCATATTTTGTTTAACCAGCTATATTGACCAGAATTTTAAAATAAAATCAATACATGCATCATTGGATATTAATATACCTCTTCAAGCACGCTGGCCATGACCACGTAGATTGGTAATACCTACTGCTGATCGGATGGACCCGCAGAAGCATAATGTAAATTATCAATCGCTTGTTAATTATAATATATAGAACAATATACAATGATGAAATAAATTACCTCAAATGGAAATGATCATGATAATGAAAGATAATACGCTGCCTCGCTTCAGAAAATATAATTAGATTTTCGTTGCTCAACACCTGACGAAATAATAGAAGGAGAATTACCTCGCTTGGGAATTCAAGTCAGGCATCAGGCTCCGCCGAGCAATATTACTTTTAAGCATATCTTCTTTTTTTCTTTTTCTTCTATGAATATATAACGGAAGCAGGAGCGATAAATGGCAGGATGTTACATGTAGTTTTTCATGGCTATTTCTTTAAGCTGAATGGTGTTAAATGAGTCAAGATAACGCTCACCGCCGCTTTCTCTACGCTCTTATTGATTCGTTTCAGAGCCGCTTTATTACTCAAATATCCAAAGAAGCTTAATCAAAGATACGCATTCGTTTAAGGCGATAAGATAATACATATGATGTATTTACATAATACGCCGATTCTCGTTAAATCTATTAACTTATATGTAATATATATATATATATATATATTTCGGGATTATGTTAACCAACCGCATAAGATCTTCTCCGTAATTTCTTCGCTCCTCTATGTCCATCACGCGCATCTATCGCTATGTATATACATTAATATAATCATAAGCCTAATCTGAAACTTGTAATAAGTACTAATAATAAAACATGCCTAACTGAAACTTATAATAAGTACTAATAATAAAACATATTCAAAAAATCAAGTGGACTTGATTAAAAACATATAATAACTCAATGCGATCACATATAAACTGATAAATAGAGATGGAAGTTATAAACTACATGTATCTAAAGATCATGAAACCAGTAAATTATATGCCAGCACATAAATATCAATATTATTAAAATCAGAATTATGATAAACAAATAATCAACTATGGTATATTAAAGAGTGCATCGCGTGTTAAGCATATATATATAATATATATATATATATATATAATATAAGACTCTAAGAAAGGATGGGGTAAAACATAACTTACAAAGTAATTCTATGGAACGAGATAATATACAATAAGTTTACTTATATATACAACATGTAAATAGATTTATCAAGCATATATATGTGTGATTTAAGATGTCGCAAAGAATAAATAAAGACGATTTACAAAATCATATACTACATATATAAAACATAAACTAATTTGAAACATCGACTTCTAAATGTAACTAAAATACTACACATCCAAAGTTAAAAAATACTAACACGTACTTAAAAGTAACAAATAAATGATATGTAAACAGGAAATATGTTGATCAAATATATATTCCGGATATACCATGTTATCGAATCATAAAACATATCAGTAATATATTAAACTTTAATAAAGAGGACTGTCTTACACACATTATCATGAAAAAACTATCATGAAAGTTACCTAGTATTTCTTTGGGGCTCGATTTGATAGAATTTGTTTCTATTTAGAATTAAATTTCAACCAATAAGCTAAATCCATGAAACTTTGTAGAGAGATTCTTACTTAACAATACTCAATGTAGTAAGGTACTTCAAATGACGACATAATACTCCCTAACAATTTAGCTTATACAGTAAATGATTACAATTAATCAGAAGTAATAAACAAATATTATCTTGCTAAATATCTCTAGAAAATTGTGATTTCCAGGAAGCCTAAATCACTTACAATTCATGCAAATCACATAATTCATATGCAACTACATAGTCAATATCAAACTAAACATTAATGGATTTCTAAATTTTATTTACTATTTTATTGGCTTTATTTGAGTTAGACTCATAATGAGTTCATTTAATAAACTAATAGCAATTAATAATCATTACCTAAAACCCGCAATTAGTCAACTCGTATATTTCATTTAATAACACACATTAATTACTTAATCGACGCACTTAAAGCACTATAAATAACATGGAAAGAAGATACATTAATTATGCAAAATCCTATTAATTGTACTCCGCTAATATTAATCGCACAATTCGTTAATCGGAAATCACATTAATTTGTCAGACATAAAAATAATTCTAATTAAAGTTAACTAAAATGTAAATTTGGTTGACTAAACCTAATTGTAGAGGAAATAAAACCACCGCTTTCCAATAATGACACGCAAGCAAACAATTCAACTTGATAACACACGACAAGCCACAAGGATGCAAACAATCGAAATCGATTTGACGACAATCACAGAAGAATAAGAGAACCAAAAATGTAAATTTCATTGACTTAGCCGACCTGAGTCGATAAACAAATTTACTCCTACGATGACATTCAAACAAACAATCTCAACTTAATAACACACGACATGCACAAGGATTGATCGACAACTATGCTAGCACAAGAGAAAATTATTAAGGTTTTTCTACCAAACAAAAGATTACGCTTAAACAACATTGAATTCAACATAAATGCCATACAAGATTAAGGTTTAAGATTTCAAATTTGACGACGTTCAAAAGTCATCAATGACATAATCAATTTAACAAGAGAAAAGGAAAGACGGCTAAAGAAAGGAAAGAGAAAAGAAAAAGATTTTGTGTAATATATAGTCAGCCACTACTGTCACCTGGGCCCTTATTTGCTACAAAGGCTAAATTTGATCACAAGGCTGTCGTGCACGCGATGCACTCTTTAATATATACCATAGTAGATACTTGTCATGTATATGACCTAATGGGCTATCTCTAACATAAGCCCATATTCAATGTGAATATAATGCACAATAAATATATATCCTTTGAATAATTCATCTAGATATAAAAAATAAGAGAATAAAATTTCTTTGTAACTTGTTAGAAAATTTGAAATTCATTCACAACTTAATTAATCTCATCTCGACTTCACAAAAATATAACGGTTGAAAATTTAAAAATATTAACACATTCAAAATACTCAAATTTCAAAATTTGGTGAATAATAGAAAAACTGCTAAAATACACACATAAAAAGCTAATCCCTAAAATGAGAAAAGTTATGATTATGAATTGTATTTTAGGAAAAATTATAGGGGAGCTGAAAAGCAAAAAAAGTTCAATAATTTTGATAATTAAAAATCGAAATGTCGAAATGTTGTCTTTCTGAAATGATTTACTAACGGAGTAAGAAAAGGGACAGATCAAATACATGCAAACAAACAATAATCCTACCAAATCACAAGTGTATGACATCGTGCATAGTTATTATCTCAGGATTATAGGCGTTATATATACATGCCAAAAAAATATGACAAAATGCATAACGCCATTAGAATAGATAAAATTAACAGCAAAAGGCATATGATTTTCAATTATACGACCTCTACATCAACCCCATTTTAAACAAAGAGAAGGGACAAAAACTGGGAATTCCAAAACTTCCTTAATGCATCATCCCCACTGAAAATATGCAAGATAAAATACAACATAGTCATTCGATATATCCGTTCAGGTCTCTCATCCACTTTGTGCTTGTGTGTATGTGTGTCCGCTGTATCCACTTTACTCTACATACAAAGGATATGGAAAGTATGGAGTTGGTTTGCCTGCCTGAGGCAAGTGAATAAAATTTACGGTTTCTTTATGCATTGGCAGATTCATCTTCACTGTTGTCACTATCATCACTGCAATCATGTAGCAATGGAATTCAAACCCTTGTGTAAATATAAAATAGAAAAGATAAAATTTTGGGCAGTGTAATCTCCCAAAACTGCTTGTGGTAGTTGAGGAAGTGGCCGAGAGAAATTTACTGATGGAGGTAAATGAAGAGAATGCTAGCAGGAGGGCAATTTCCTACTGACAAAAAAAGACCCTACTACATGGGTCGCAATCTAGCATGTGCGACTTCACTTCCACGAGGGAAAATTATGGAACTTCACAGTTAGCTTGTATCTTAAATTTAGAATATTTTCTGGTTCTAAATATTACAACAATAATACGCCCTAATGCCTCCAAATGCGCCTCCCACCTGCCAGTAAATGGATTGAATGTAGCTTTTACCCTTGTGATAACAGGAAGCCTAATTGGAGGCATTAGGGCATGTTATTGTTGTAATATTTAGAACCAAGAATGTTCACAAACAAGTCATTAGGGCATGTTATTGTTGTAATCTTAAATTGGTAGACATATAAACCATCACAACAATGCTCATGTCCAAGAACAGGGAAAACAAGTCAGGAGGCACGCAGGGCGAAATGGTTGGGCTGGATGAATAATATGGCATTTAACACAATGAGGCAGATCGGGAAAAACGGCTTCCCAAGGATGAGTGTAATAATATTATGCACCAGACAGAAGAAAGAAATGAATTGATAATAAAAATTATTAAGCACATATGCAGCACAGCCCTAAGGATCGAAGTAACCTGTTTTCAGAAAGCTTTGCTATTCTTCTAGCATCCAATCCAGTAATATATTTCTGTGCAGCTTGTACATTTTCTGAACCTGATAAAATAAAAATGAGATGATACGATCACATTCAGAGGAGCCAAGAATCATTAAATAAGCAGAGAGTAGGTAAACACATATAGGACAATGAATCCAAAATTTCCATACTCTTTGCTAATTGGAAAGCATGCAGTATACATCTTTCTGCAGCCAGTCTGACGGGTGTACTTCCATCCTTCAAACATTCACCAAGCGCAGGCCCAAAAACAGTAGTATGGATCAAAATCGCTGATGGATTACTCTGTGATCAACAATTCAAATTAAAACTAACTACAGGCGAAAAAATTTGAAAGAAGCAAAGTTGAAGGGAATCGTGGTGATAATTGAAGGAGAAAGTAGTCGAATATTATTTGGGGAGAATCTCTAAAAAAATAGAAGAAATTATATCTAAGATTGTCAAAGTCAAAGAACCAGAGACGACTGACTTTATTTTACACCCCGACCTTTACTTATATTTATAAAAACTCGGGGGTTTTGATCAGATCATATTAGTTAATATCCAGCTTAGCAGGGTTAACGAGTCATTAAAACAAACCTTAGCTGCTGTTTTTATAGCAGATAAGGCACGCCTCCTGACTTCACTAGAGTCATCCTGGATAGCAGAAACAAGGGCAGCCAAAGTTTCTGAATGGGTAGCAGAGGCTGATGGATCACTTTCTATTTGATGGAGCAATAGCCTACCGAGTGCCTTGGTTGACGCCTCACGTACAGGAAACTGAAAATTGGATAACCAAAGAGCAGTGTCAAAATTTTGAAGTCCAAACTAGAGAAAAAAATATCAAAATCTCATCTCTCCATATACAGAAGGCAAACCATTATAACTATTTAAAGCCACTTTGTAGGAGCTCTTTTCCACCTCTACATATTGGCTTTTAAATTCATTTGTCTATGGACCAAATCTAGACAAAGACTGAGATGAATTTAGTTAACTGGAATGCTATAGTTGGAAAGATTGCACAATGAGTTGGCATTGCTGATGTTAGGACATTTAAAAGAGAATAGTACCTTTTCGTCCTTCAAATTACTTTTAAGTGTTTCTGCTACAGTAACAACAAATGGGGAAGCACAGACAGCAGCAGCATTGTTCCTAAGAATGGAAGAAATTGAAAGAACTGAACCATGTCTCATTGTCCAAATGGTAGATGATGCAGAGGACATGATTTCTTCAAGAACTTCACAAATTTGGTCCTCTTCCAAATACTTCAAAGATAACCAACCACATGAAAAGGCATATAATGCTTGAGATTATAATTAAACAAAGAAACAATAACAAAAAGGAAACATTTGCCTCACCAGGCAAAGCCAGTTATTGAAACTTCAATTACGAAGAACACTCATCCAAGGTTAACCAATATAACTAGTTCATTAGAACCAACCTGTGATATGACTCCCAATATGCTTGAGGCAGAACATCGTATTTGGTCATCATCATCATATATCAATTCCTTCAGAAGGGTTGATATACGTATTTTAGCAGCGCCACTCACATTTTTTCCAGCATGCTTAATAACGCCTTTCAAAGCTGTCAGAATTGCCTCTCGGATTCCAGCATCTGATGTCTACTCATGAATAATTTATTTACATTTTAGAGTTACACCAGATTACTTAAAGATCATAAGATTCAGAAACAACAAGTAATGGATTTTACCTGCAACGCAGATAATAGATCACCAACTAAAGGGTCAACCCTAGTACTGAGTGCACTCAGCTTTCCAAGAGCAAGAGCAGCACTTGAACGAATGATCCTGAAGGAGTGGCATAGAATATACATGGTAAGCACTAAAGCTGTAAGTATGACAGGAAGTTTCATTCATGAAATTCAAAGCTCTGATCCATTGATCCCTCCAACAGGAAATGTAACTGATGGAAAATTCATGTTTAAGGATACAGCTGCATACATATTTTCACTACAAAATAAATTTGATTTGTTTATGTATTCAGACACAGCATTGACCAACCTTGTGCTATCTTGCAGACACTTGGTAAAAGTTGTTTGAAGCTGGGGAAGAAAGGGCTTCAGGGCTAGCCCGCCTTTTCGGATTATAATGATGAGCGTAGACAGTATTGCACTTTTAACTTGCCATGGAAACCGGTCACCAATTATACGAATTAACGGCCTGCAGCAGGGATATGAATATATTGATTCACCAATTGTAGGTATCTTTGCTAACATAGAATGTAAAATACAGAACATAATATACACATCACCAAATATAAGTTCGAAAAACACAGGAAATACGATCCAGATTATGTTACATATATGGTACAAAAAAATAAAAAAATAAAGCACATTATTAGTACATCACAAAAGCAATATATAGCACACAAAATATACAAAACAAATCAATCGCTAATTTGTCTTTGCAGCCAATGATTACAGGCCAGGTAGCTGTTAAAAGGGCTAATTAAAATCCAGTAATTTTCAGAAAAAACAGAGGAGATAAAGGGAAAAGAATGGGCACCTCGGTGCCTAATCTAGTTTTAACCAAAACAGACTCATTATGCGAGCCAGTATAAGATAATGAACAGAATACCATATGTGAACAAAACATAATACACCTACCCAGTGATTGGAATAACAAACTCTTTAAGTGTCTGTTCGCTTGTCACTTCTATTAGTTCTCCCAGACCCAATGCTGCCTGCTCCCTTAGCTCAGCTGATCCACTAACTAGACCCTAAATGGTAACCAAGAAAATGTTAATTATCTTGAGTAATGTATTTTCCGGTGGAAAGAAAAGAACAATTCAGATGTACACAAGAGAAATTTCATAAATAAACCTTTTAGCATTAATTGACAATCATGTACATTGAGTCCTAGGAATATTGGCAGGTATCGTTAAGCTACACAAATAATGCAAAACTAAAACATTGCTAAAGTTATGCAATCATGCAACACTGTTCCATCTACTTCAGCAAGATGATTTTAGTCTTTAAATGTACTACAATGAGCATGTCAATTGTGTTGAGGAAAGTCATATAAGCATTTGAATCTGGCATGATGGTGCTATTAAGTAGAAAGAAAACGAATTTACGAAATCAGCCACTGAAAGAGAAAATCAATACATAGAAGAGCTTTTGGCACTGTCATGCTTGATTCAGTGCTTGCTCAAGTTAGTTACAAACTTACAATATATCTCAATGAAATCTCATGTTTAAAATACCATGGGTAGGTTAACATTTAGGAAGTTATTGAGTGACAAACATTTATGCCAGATAATAAAGAATCTATTAAACGATTAAGAAGTTTTTCAAAAGTTTAATGCCAGAAATTTCATTGTCCTATATATAGAACTGTAAGTATAACTAAGTAGAGGACAAGAAGGGACAACAAAAATGAGCTACAAAAAATGAGGATCTCTTAGATTTTACAAAATCAAAAGTACTGAGAGGGAGCAAATGGAGAAGGGAACATGCGAGACATCATCAGCCATCATCAAAATAATTAATCACGATATATCAACATATCCTTCTCCAATGCATGTATACTTATCAATGGTGCTGTAATGAATGGATTTGGAAAAAAAATAGTGAACATGTGGAAGAGTAGGACCACCAAAGTTCACAAACTATGATAAGAACCAAAATTTACAAAAAGTATAAGAATAAAGCTGCTGGAAGAATTGATTATTATATATCTTATGTGACAGCATGACACTACTAACAAAATGAAATTCAAGAAAAAACTAGTCTGCGACTCTGGGCTGAACAGATTAGATTAAGATCTAATTGAGGGCACAACGAAGTAACCTGGAGAAAGACAGGAAGCAGTGGCTGAAGAGCCTTTGGAAGGCAAAGCCCTGAAATAAGAACTGGTCCACCCTGCATAATATACACAATTATCATCATTGTGAAACATATCTAGTATCTGTAGACACTATCATAGTTTGCATTATACAACGATCAGCAAACATACCTTTCTCCTTCGTCGTTCTTTATCCCTTGATGTGGAAACAGCATCTCGAACCAACTTTATATAAGAAGGCAACACTTCCTTGGGAATGGAACTAACAACTCTTGACAAGGCTTCCCAAGCAACCTGAACAAAATACGGGCTTAGGAACATGTCAAACGAGCTCCACATGCAAACAGGAGAGATCTTGTTATTACCGCAACAGTAGCAGAATCTGGGTCGCTGAGCAAAACTATCAAGGTGGCGATCATGTTCGGAGCTTCATCATCAAGATATAATTTGCTATTCTTGAAAAGGTATCCTATTAAATATGCTGAACTCCGTCTAATTGAAGACTGAAAAAGTGGAAGAAGTTAAGAAAGAGGCAGGAGTTTTAAATAGTTAAGAAAGAGGAAAGAGCTTTAAATAGAAAGAAGACGGATAAATGTAACAGACTTGATTATCTCCAACTCCTTTTAGAAGCTCGGACATTAACGGTTCTATTCCTTCCTCATCAATGACCAGAACAACAGTTTCAGCGGCCTTCTTTGCCAAATTCTGCACATCCTGCTAGCAGATATACACAAAGTTACTATCACCCAATTGTCTCAAGAAAACATATTATCAAAGGTCAAAACATAAGCATGAGGTAGAAAATATAGTTGAAGCGTACCATGTCACTGTCGCCCATTCCTGCAAGCAAAGTGGGAAGAATGGTACCAAGGTGGAAGTCAAGACCAGGCCCAGCAACCTCTGCCAATGCTCCCAAAGCATGTGCATTGAAAGCTCTGTCAAGAGAAGTGAATCACTAAAGATAAACAAAGAACGCTAAAGAGAATGAAAGAAAATCCACTAATACATACGAAAGAGGAAGATGGACAAGTTTCGGGAGGATGTGAGGCAGCACAGCTGTGGTTCTGACACTGGAAGTAGCAGGAAACAGATCAGTAGAAAAAATACAGATAAATCATATTCATAAAAAGATAATGGCAATATAAATTCAGTGATCTGGATGGATGGGTTCAAGGGAAGAATTAAAATCCTCAACTGAAGTCTATCAAAGTTGTGTAATGAAGTATAAAAAATGAGAAAAGATTAGAAATTCATCTTTTTATGTTAACAGATTTTGTAAAAGTAATTCAGGTGGATTTCAAACGGACTCGAGTTGCCAGATCATTTGAAATTTATCGATTTAGAATCCCCATATTCTAAATCCGCTCTTAAATATAAAAAATATCCATTAGATTAAGACAGTTATTCTACCTCAAAATTTGTTTCAAGCCATCAAGGGCAGTATCAGAGGTTTCATCATCCTCCAAAGCGTGCAAAAGGGTTGGAACGATCTCATCAATGGCTTGCATTCCAGCACTCTTAGATTATGAAAAACCAGAGTTTATATAGTCCATAAGGACAAAAGTCAACAGAATTACAATTCATTACCTTATAAAGAGTACTGAAAGCTAGCCCTGCAGATTCCCGAACTTCAGCATCACTGTAAACAAATGAATAAGTAGAAACATATAATTCATGAAATAAAACATATAGCTCTCAATCGACACGATCACAAAGAAGTTAAAACAGACCTGTCACAAAGGGCCATCCGAATAGTGGGTATCAGCTCACCGAGGAAAGCCAATAACTGAGACTTGCCAGCACTTGCCATCACTTCACTAAGCCCAATGCAAACTCCCTGGCAACTCAAAATGTATTAAGAGAGGAAAAACATGTGTTGAAGAAAAAAATGATTATTAACTCTGTTTTTTCCAATGACAACCCTTGGCTTTTCATACTAAAGAAGATAAGTAGTTGACACGGTGTAAATCCATTATACCTGGTTTAAATTAAATAAGAGTATAAAGGAAAACAAATGGATAAAACAAATAGGTGACAAATTTGTAGTACTAAAACATGAAAGACAAATGTAGAAATGTCAACAAGGAGGAGATGGGCAATTATTCTTAGAAAAAATTGAAATAGCAAGTAGATCATCCAAATTTGAAAGGGAGTATTCTTATTTATTTAAATCCTAAACTTTAACAGCATGTTTTGAAATCAGATGTTGTGTACTACATGATAGGAACCCTAGAAATGTAACCACATTCTTTAGAGGAACTTAAAGAGCATCAATTAAAAATGGCATTAAAAAATTAAAAAAAGTTGTATGGTCACTCTTTTCATTAATAAATCACTAAACTCTTTTACAAAACATATAAGGTAATATTGGATTTGACCAAGTTAGCCTTGTTCATTCCTAATAAATTAAGTCCAATGATTTTTACACTCCAACGAGTGATAATGGAACTCCACTTGTAGTGCAAAATTGATGAAAAGTAACAAAGGAGTGGAGTGCCATAATAAAAAAAATGAAGTGGAAAAATCATTGCCGTAAACTAATCTCAGGGTATATGTGGAATAACTTGAAGCATTAAATAACAGTATTAAGGAGAAGGTGTACAACATAGCTTAAGTGACTAATTTAAATATCACTATAAAATATCGGTCAAGTGACTTAAAATATGAATAAGAGGAAGTAAATATCATAAATCTACTACTTCCAAGTACAGTAGTAACTAGAATGATTTTCTTAAGTCTGTATTTATAAATAGTACAACTATAATTCTACAGGTAATGCAAAGGGGAAAGATAAAATCAAGGGCAAAAGGGCTCACTTGTCTTCTAGTAGGGTTACGGTCACTTAACCCCTGTGATAGAATAGGAATAATCAAAGGAAGCACTCTCTCCCCGAGCTTCCTGACAAGTTCTCCCAGTGATCTTCCAGCAACCTACAAGTTAGATAGTAAAATGCCAGAGACCAATCTTGCTCAAAGAAAATAGCGGCCAAGCAAAAAGGTCATACCTGTCTCCTTTCAGAGGAAGATGAAGCCAAGGAAGATATTAATGTATTCATCAGAACATGCATTATCTCTTTCAGTGTTTTAGGAGTATTTGCAACGATAGTTTTCCAGACATGCAAAGCAGCCTAGATAAGAGGATGAATAGAAGTATTAAGATTTATGGTAAAAAAACAGGTAACAGAATCGAATTTATCACTATATATTCATGAAACTGGAGAGGGAAGTCCCACACATTACCTGCCGTACTGATATACTGACATCAGTTCTGACCATATATAGAGCAGCCAGAATTTCATTACGCTTATCCCTCCCAAGAACCTCAATGATAGCTCGACCTTGCGCTTCTGTACTAGCACCTTCGTCATCACTACCACCCTCGAGTAGAGCTTTCCCAGAAGTACCAGCAACCTGATTATACAATAAACCTTCAGTAAACATAACTCAACAAAATAGGCAACATAAACAACAAGTGAACACACCTTAAACAAAAGATCGCCTAACAACTCCACAGAACTTTGCCTGATACGCCAATTATCATTGAAAATACCATCCTCCACAGCTGGAAGTAACAAAGGCAAAGACCTGTTGCATTTGATATAATGTGAAAGTTAAAATAAAGAATAAATGGGGAGCTCAGAAAGAAAACAAACAGATTTTCAATGGCACGCTTCTCATGTCAGAAAACTGAAGTACAAGACTAAAATCATGTACAACCATGTAAACTGACATAAGAGCAAGTAGCCAACAAAAATCGTGTATCACTGTTCAGAAACAAGGATGAGGAACAAATGAACTTAAAAGCATCAAACCAACAAAAAATAGCTTACGTAGTAGCATAATGCTCCACCAGAACATGCCCAGCACTGAGAGCTGCTTCACGGACAGATTCATTCTCATCGGCAAGCCCTATAGGGATAAGATATCAATACGAATTTCAGCAAATCACAAAAAATGTAATGACTGGATGGGCTACTTTATGTTTCATACCACTAAAAACAAATTTAAGTTGAAACATCATGCATATCAGTACAATAAAGTAAGATTTCCCTAGCATTTACACAGTAGACAATCGAAAAATTAAAAATAATGTAAGTAAGAACTTAAACCATAAAATTATAAACCATGCATTCTTTTTATAATCACACTTATGGATTTAATATCAACAAACAGGATGGCCTGTTTGATCCTCATTTTCACCACCCCTCAAATCCCTAAGATCTGCCTTATCATGATATTGAACATAAACTTCTTAAAGTTTCTTTTCATCACTATAATCATCTGATCCCTTTAAACTGATTCAGGATCTTTCATAGAATTTCATTCTACTAAATTATTAATAAATCAACATACAGAATTCCAATGCCATATCCATTATATTTAACATGGGTTACAATGGAGCATGCACAATGCATGTCATTAAGAACAATGCTCAAAACCCAATTAGTAAAGTGGAAATTCATGAAATCTGCATATAAGCATCAGAGTATGAGAATGTGTATCTGACTAAGAGAGTGGGCGTGTTACCATCCAAAATAGCAGGCAGGACTTGCTGTAAATAGTTCTGGAATTGGACACCCAAGGACCGTGGGAAATACCTAAAAAAATTGCACCATAAGAACAAAATTAATTTTTTAATAGAAAAAAATACATATAATTAAAGCACTTCATCATTCAAAGATCCAACGCTTACCCTAAAAAGTGTCAAATAACCATCACGAACTGATGATTTCTGATGAGAACAGTTACGTATGATATCAGGTAGTATGTTCTCAAAATATTCTGTCCCCAATGCAGCCAATACCTGAGCAGGGCAAACAAATTTAGTAAGCACATAGACCTGCAATACAAACTCATAGAAAATTCATAGATAGCAAGTTGTCCAAACAGAAGGCAAAAGTTTGGATGTGGCAGATGAAAGCTACAATAGAAGTTAATGATCTAATGAACTGTAAGCATGTCAGCAGAAGAGTATGATGAACATTTTGTTTAATAGAAAACCAAATTAGTGTGGTCTAACGGAACACCTAATCACTTCTTTTCTAGAACAATGGGATTGCATGTTTGTGAGTTTGTCTATCCAGGGACATGGATCCTGGGTGTGGTTTAACATGCCATTTTTTTACAGAAAACACAAAATTTAAGGAAATAAAAATTTGATATTTAATATGAAATAAGGCTGAAATATCTTGAATAATATCATGAACAACATGATGCTCAATTTGTGTGCAAATGTCAGGTGAAACACCAGGATCAGACTATTGATTGTAGACAGATCAGAGTATTATAGTAACACAAAACAGCACAGTTCAGTCACAGGGTAATTTGAAGTTTTAGACCTCACTCAACCCTTGAGCTGCTCCAGAACGCTCAACATTACTACCATCTGATTTTAAGGTTTCTAACAGCCATGGAACAAGTTCCGGGAAGTTATCTTCTCCCATGCCCCTTATAAGTGATCCAAGTGCTCTTGCAGCAACACCCCTTACTTCAGGAATTGGATCGACAAGTACCTGATTATCAGTATTAAATAATATCAATAGATAATAAGTGTAGTTTAAATAGTAGTGAACTCGTCATATAAAAAGAAGAACCTTCTTCACTTCTGGTAAAAGCAAATCAATATAGGGAATCATGTCCTTCGGCTCTGTCACTAATGAACACATATTTCCTACTATCTGGGCAGCTTTCTTTTTAGTTTCGGCACTTCTTTCTCTTAGCCCTCTGTGAACTATGGGCACCAAGAGAGCAAGTGAAGGAGCATCAACTGAATTCACAAAGGTTGTCTGTAAGAAGAAAATATCACATTAAGTGTTACTATTAGTAAAAAAATAAACTGCACAAGTCAAAAGAATGGAACAGAAGTCATTACTTGAAGGAGAATATCAAGAGAGTATTTTGTGTGATCATTAGGATCACTTAACCCCTTAAGCAAAAAGTGGAAAATTGTGAGAGAAGATATTGGATTTTTTATCGTCACCAACCTGTAAATTATGCAACAGGAACATTAGAAACAAAAGAAAATTAATGTACTATACACTTAGTGAGCAAACAAACAAACACACAAACAGACAAACAAAGTAAATAATCTGACATGCTGAAGCGCTGCCTGCCCTGCATACTGAACTTTAGGGTGTGTGTCGGTGAGGACCTGGAACATGACAAATGAGGCAAAATGAGTGTCGAGAAACCTGATAAATGTGTACCATCTAGAAAAAAAGGGAGACATATCGTAGAGGACCCATATACTAAAGCATGACCTCTGTTAGCTTGGGGACAATCTTAGGGAGGCATTGAGATAGCTTATCCGGTGCACAATAGGCCATAGCACCAAGAAGCTGTACACTACTTTGCTTTGTCCTCCAAGCTTTATCTTCAAGACCCTGAGAGAATAACTCATAAGAAATCCTGTATCATGGACTTCAGAAAGCGTACAAGAGGACAAATATAACATGGAAAAGGGGCCAGATTGACACCATGAGTTAGGCGAAGACAAAGGGGATGTTGATATTATATAATGAAACTAATTTCTCACCTCAACATGTGAAGATAAATTTTGATAACTTATTGAGAGTTTGTCTTTCCATGTTAAAGGGGATGTTGATATTATATCATGAAACTGATTTCTCACCTCAGCATGTGAAGATAAATTTTGATAAGAACTTACCGAGAGTTTGTCTTTCCATGTCATATGGAATCAAAGATTTTATACACTCTGGCTCTTGGATATAATGAAATATATCAAACTACACTACATACCTTTTATCTATCAAGTAGTATAGTGTCTACACAATACTTTTGATCAATTCAGAACAACCACTCATATCACAAGCACAAGCAAGCATGCATTATCCGACTACTTAATTCTCGCTTGCGCTTTGTTTCCTTCAAATGCATCAGTACGTTAACGCACGATACCTTACTGAGAGTCCTCAGAAGAAGGCATATTTATGTAAATTAGATAAGAACTTATTGAGAATTTGTAAAAAAAAGCATATTGGATGTAAAAATCTTCAATTTACTTTTCTTTTAAAAAGATACATTTACTTTTAAATGCAAGAGACCAAGAGGACAACGGCTCCCCATCAATTTTAAATTTTTTAGAGTTTATCATATAATTATAAGTTATTTTACATAAAATATAGCAATTTTGACTGTCTAGTGAATTCATCTATGGCTTTCTTGTGAATTCAACAATCCTAGCAAATAACAGTTTTCCTAATTTTACATAATCTTGACTGTCTTCTGAATTCATCTATGGCCATTTTGAGCTTTCAGCACTATTCACCATTGCTAACTATGCTCCAAAGAGAAGTCAGGCAACATTATTGGCCCAATAATATTTCTTCTATGTTAGAAAGAATTGGGGGTCCAGGGTGTTATTACCTTTAAAAGGGATGGGAGGACAAGTTTTACTCCTTGGGCACTAAGTTGGGACATCATTGCACGAGCAGCACATTCAGCAGCATCTCTAACAGCAACCACTTGATCAGAGAAAGAAACCAGCAGTAGCGGCAACAAGTATATAACGTAGCTGACAGGGTACGGAAAGAGAATCAGAACGAGAATTGGGATAAAATAACACAGAAGAAGAAGATAGGGTTTTGATTTTAGCAGTCCAAACTATTGATAACCACACTCCAATTTCTAATTTTTACCCCTCAATTTGTTTTATGTAAAGTTACATATAATTATGCATTGATAAATACTTAGGGTATAAATGTAATTTAAAATCAAAAGTGGAGTGGTTAACTGTAGATGGAGTGTAAAAACCAAAACCCACAAAATCACAGTGTCATTCGTTTCTCCCTTAACTTTTCATAATGGAGTGATAACATATGAAAACCAAATTAGACAAGATTAGACAAGAAGCATGGGTCTAAATGAAATCTTTCACATGTCATAGATGATATAGTATAAGAACAATTCTACTAAACATTCAAATAGTATTCCAAGCCTCTTAAATTGAAAAACTGATATTAAAATAGATTTTCTTACGGTTCAAACAATCTCCCAAGACTCTCACAAAGACACTCAAATGCCAGCAAAGCTCCTTCGCGGCCCTTTGCAGAATTCCTGCATTAATATTCAAACCTAACTAACAATAGAATACGAACAAAACAAAGACAAGTCACAGATGAGAAATTTAAGTAGGATCTGACATATATCAGCAATACAGTATAGTGTAGGACAATCCAGAACAGATGAATTCTTGTAGTCAATGACTTTATAGTAACCAACCAGATTCAGCAACTAGAAGTTTGGGAACTCAAATCAGTTTTAAGCAGGAGAAGAAGGCAGATGGAAATATATTGAAAAAAGAAGAAATAAAGTAGCAAGAACCATACACATGTCCGACAAGTAATACCATTGGCTTGGGCCCACGAGGACTTCTCATGGATAAGACGCACTAAGAAACAATTCAAAGGTGGGGAACAGACCTGTTTGCGAGACCTTCACGCAAAACAATGACAATGCCATACTTTTTCAAGGATGATATTCCAAAACCCTTTACAACTCCAGCAATTCCAAATGCCGCTCCACGACGCTCTCCATAGTTGTCGCTCTTCATCAACTGATCTAAAAGCCTCAAGATCAGAGCTGGTGCATCATCCTATTTTAAGATGAGACATTTATTAGCATTCCAATTTCCGCATCCATAACGTTCTCCAAATGACAATTTCATTATAGGAAACAGACCATAAAGATATAATTCGATGAACGCCCCTTAGAATGGAGGATAACCACCAAATAGACACACAAAAAGGTTCAACAACCTTGTTAAAATAAGCTAACCGATTAAAAAACCAACTATTACAGCAGGTCGATATTATTCTTTCTCAGTCCGACTTTGAATGATATTATTACTAACAATTCATAGACGCATTTACTTCCTTTTTCTACAAATTAACTGATCATCCTTATACTGAATATTTCAAACTATTGAAAAAGTTATTCACGGGGTAGCAAAAGGGATTTCTACTGATCCAACTCTATCTAAATGTGTGTCAGTCAAACCATGTCATGGGGATGGATGGAAGGAGTAGCTAATGAGCATACTCAGGGAAAAAGCAACTATCATATTTAGAAGGAACTTTAACAACAATAATCTAAGTGACTGCAAAAAAGATGCAATGGAAGTAAAAAAAATAATGCTACATTGATACAAGAAGTGCCAATAGACATAGAATACACCACAGGTGACACAAAAATATAATCGGGATATAGATTGTACATGGATCACACTGAGAGCGGATAACAAACAAATCTCAAAAAGTCATGCATAAGAGCACCTGCTTGGATTGCATCAATGGAGAAAGACAAGCTGAAACAGCTCTTTGTACAGCTTCAGAGGGAGTGTTCAAAACATCTAACAGCTTTTCCACAACAGCATGGACCTTAGGATCATCCTGTTAAAATAATATGTCAATACATAACTAGTCTATTACTACCTCTATTCCTTTTTACTTGTCTTTCTAGGCCAATTTTTTTGTTTCAAATTACTTATATTTCTAGCATAAAAAATTGTAATTCTACATTTTTAATGTACTTTTTGTCTACTTTTTATAATTAAATTATCAACTAACCAATGATATAGTTTCAATTAATTGTCATTTTACATTTTCAATGTACTTTTTGACTATTTTTTCATTTCCTTAATCAATGTGCAAATGGCTAGGAAGACAACTAAAAGGGAACGGAGGGAGTACAAATTTACTCCACTTTCAGCTCAATAACAAAGCTTATAAACCTTTTGCAGATGTTTTGCCAAAGCTCCAGTAAATATGACTACGCCTTCACGCACCAAATCATATCTTTCTTCATCTGATGCCTAAAACAAAGTTACCAAGAGAACAAATAAACTTGATTCGGTATTTATACAGACTACAAGATTCCCAGCGGTTCAATTTTAGAAGAACTAGCAATATAACAAGATAGAAAAATGAAAGAACACAAGAAACTTCTTGAAAGAGCACTAGAGCCACATTTTCAAGATTACATAACACAAGTTCCGTGCATCTATTCAATCAAGTAGTAACCTTCTTGTTCAAGTAGTTCTCAAAAATGGGGAACAGTAAGGCAACGTTGTCCTTTCCATGCTTGTCAATAATAGTTATACCAGCATTTATCATTCTTCCTCGAACATCAGAATTGGTGTCAGCCTGCAAGACATATAAAAGTCAGTTCTCTGGCTACTAGAACAATTTCAAGACATAAAATTATTCATGAATAAGTAAATAAAAGTAGTGGGGAGCTCCAGAGAATGCAATTGCTTTACAACAATATATAGCATGAGTAGGATATAACCTTCAGACCAACTTCTTGCAAAATTAATAAACCGTGAAGAGACTGGAAGGGCATTTTAAGGCGAAGACCTGAAAACTCACATGAGCTCATGTGCTATAACATGCTTTCCTATGACAGAAAAAGTTAACATCTTAAGGGGCCATACATATACATATGCTTTTCGTTGCTGTAAGATCCTTCACAAAATGTTACTGCCTCGGCAATGATTTTGTAGTATGTCGCATAGATGCCAGCTACGTGTATTAAAATTTTATTAATTTCCTCGAAACGAACAATTTATAATACCATTCACCGCACCTTCTGTCTTAGACATGTCTCTTATTTTGAAAGATGCTCGAGAAAACATATATATCACAGTTGATATTCTTTTTGGGGTAAGATAAACAAATCAGTTACAATCATCAGGGTGCATCGTGGCATGCCAAACAAAAACAAAGACAAAAAAGAAAATATGAGAGCCATTTCTTTCAACCAAACATTAAGAAAGAAAATAGTACCAATGCCCTTGATATGAGAAATGTTATTACGACAGGAAGGTCCTTTGTTCTGAGCACATCTGCGACAGCATGCAATGTCAATGCTACACCTTGTCGCCCCAACCAACCAACATCTATTTTACCATCAGCATTCCCGGCATCACGAATGTATGAGGAGAACAAAGACGACAAAGATTCCTGAGAGGATAAATTATACACAAGGGTCCTTTAAATCTGAACTATTTAAACGTTATTTATTAAAAATATAGTGCATACCTGTATTGAATCTGGTTTTTCGTCAAGAGCAGCGGCCAAAGCCTCTGCTGCAGCTACCCGAACATTATAATTAATGTGAGAAAGAGCCTTCAAAAGACCAGAATAATCTGCTCCAAAATCAGACCCATATCGATCCCATATATCTTCAGCAGCTTCAGCAACTGACTGAATACACAGACATTTTTGTTATTCTGCCGATTAACTCTTTTAGTTAAATAGGGTCTTGCTATAAATAACTGATGAATGAATACAATCCATTGTTTATTATAAATGCAAAAGCAAGAGACGTTAGGGTGTAACATGATTTAATACATTGGTTGAATACATGAAAAAAGGTAATATAACATAGTCTAGTAAGAGAAGTATTAGCCAAGGGACCCACAGCAAGTAGGAAAATCTAGCTCTTGGTGTTGATTACAAGTGCACTAATGGCTAAATATAAAAGCACAAAAGATCCCATAAACGCGAACAATTATGCTTGCATCCCACGAAGATGGCAGGGCGAAGCAAAGAATAACAGAACTAACACTCCTCATATCCTCAGATCCAAGGTTACGGAATCTGGAAAAAGCGTCAAGCTAGTGGCATAAATACTAAGGCAAAAATGAATTACAATAAAACATCAAAAATAGAGAGTGATGTGAGTGATGTCAATACGAGACAATGAGTCAAGATGTGTTCAACTTCGCACAATATTAGAACAAGAGAAACACAATAGCCGCTACTTATGCATGTGTCCATAAAATAATACACTGTACAAATCTAAATTACTCGGGCCATATCATACTTTCAAAAGTAGCAAATAAATATACAAAGCAAACAATAGGGCAGCTGAGTACTTAACCAACAATTACCACCTGTGTGAAATTATTTTAAGTTACATTACCACCCAACTGTACAATTTTAATTTTCAGTAAATCATCCAAGCATAAGAAACTCAAGAGACCACCCAATTTAAGTCAATAAAGAAGAAGACAAGGTGAATGGAATACCTTTTCTGGATCATGCAACGCAAGCCAGATGTTTGTAGCAACCTCGACATTTTGAGGAACAGAACGACTAGAAATGGCAGGAATGCATTTAACAGCATTCAAGCAGGCCATTCTTACATGCACATCTTTAGCATAAACACCATAAAGCGCCTGCATTGAGAATGCATGGAAATATTCATACCAACAAATAGTTAAGAGAAGTTACCAAGAGAGTAATGAAGGCACATACAGAAGCCACTTCATCAGGTCGCAGACCAAGACACAACTCATTTAAAGCTGACCCAATCGATGCTTGATATGCAGGAACAACACCAAGGACATGATAAAGGACCTATATATAAGGTCAGAAGTAAGTCACACTGAAAACTTAGCATAAAGGCAGGGAATGAAATGAGAGACATTACAACGATAGTAAACTAATGCTACAAAATTAAAATGGCTTACTGAGATCATTCTAATCCTGGGCAGAGGTAAAACAGTATCTAGATGTAGGAATAATATACGAAGCACATCGTCATGAAGTCCAGTCTTCTTGGGAGCCAATAGTATCCTCTCCATTATCTTTTATGTAAAATAACAACGAGAGAGATAAGAGAACAAACAGGCAGTAAAAGGAAGTAGGATCAAGAAATGACTGAATGAAATGAAATGTATAC
The DNA here is from genome assembly GCA_019722365.1 of Lithospermum erythrorhizon. Lineage (NCBI taxonomy): Eukaryota > Viridiplantae > Streptophyta > Magnoliopsida > Boraginales > Boraginaceae > Lithospermum > Lithospermum erythrorhizon. Next base: position 96,528 of record JADFUC010000714.1, on the reverse strand, counting down.
CGGGAAAACAAAAGTAAAAGTGTCCACTGGAAGTGGCCCAGATTTACATGAAACTGATAATGCATTAATGACACGCTCGAACAGACTACCAGCATGCCTTTCGTTGGATAGCTCTTCACCAACAGATGAGATTAGATCTGTTAAAACATCAACTTCTGCAGTGGCAATCAGGCGCAAAGCAGTGGCAGTCTCAAGACCCCAATTACATAGAGGTTCAGCAGTACACTTGGAAAGTTTTATCAGAGTCTCATAGGCCACATCACCAACAATAGGTGACTGAATCAAAGGGTTGACAAATTTAACCTAAATGGAAAAAAAAAACATATGGCATTATTAGAACAAAAAAGTGGAAACTACAGAAAGAAAATCCATTGGTGGTACTAAAAAAATAGAATTAAAGTCCACTTTAGAGTTCAGTAATAAACATAAAACCATAAGTAGAAAATACTAACCAAGGATGGTAGCTGACTATGGGCAAAAATAGGGTTTGCCATAGCCATCTCACCAAGAGCTCTCAGCATTAAAGACAGATTCGTCTGAATCACCAAGACTTTTTTACGTATTAAGCCCTCTTCCTTCAGCTGCAATTCACGGGCCTCTTCCTTTGCAGTCTTTCCCTTGTCTAGGAAAAAGGTTAAAAAATACAAACATAAACGATAATAGAAAATTTAAGTTGTCAAGAACATGGAGAAACAATGAGAAAGTTTGCATAATATATAATGTACCTGTTTTCTTAACTGGTTTTCCACTTTCTCTTCTCCCAATTGCAGAAACTTCTTTTCTGGAAGTCTCTCGTTTTACAGACTGGTTTGAATTAACCTGGTCCTGTAAGCAGAAGAATAGGATCGGTCGTGTAAGCTAATAATGAAACATCATGGCAAAATCATAACAATATATGTTAGAATCACCTTTTCCTGTTTCGTATTTGTTAAAGAACCAGAATCAGCAATGTAAATGCCTTGCTCAGTAGAAAGCATCCCTTCAGGTGTGCTAAAAATCTACATAACAAAGTAATAGTGTGAGAAAATTACATGTTTGGTAAAGCACACGACCTATAAGTAACATTCAAAAAGGCTGTGAAAAACTAAAAATAACTTGCCACCAAAAAAAAAATCACTCCAGAACAGCTTTAAGGAGCTTTTTTTTTAGTTTTGGCAAGTAAATAATCAATAAAAATTGAAAGGATTACAGAAGCAGAAAAGGATAAATGCATAATGCCTTGAGCATTCCACATCATCTACAACTTTAAACGTGTCACCTAATACCTTATAAAATCGCATTATCAAGACATATAAAACTGATAAGACAAGTTACTAGATACATGTTTACTTATAAAAGATTCACTTATAGGCTCACAGAAAGGGTTAGTTAAACAGTCTCTTAACTTACAAGATCTTTTACTACACACTCTCTCACCGGGGAGAAAGAAAAAACAGAGACATGATTGGTGTTTTCAACCAAGAATCTAGTCAACAAAATCTAAGCTTATAATGACAGGCAACAAAAACTACGAACAAACTAGATTTGAAAACATAATCGAACAAGTAGGTCAGAGTCTTGCAACCCCAAAAAAATCATGAGCAGGTAAATACAAACAGGAGCATCCCCAAAGACCACGATAACAACAGAGTGTACATCACCTGAATGTCATTCTCTGAGAGCACATCATGGGCATGACGGTCTGGCAGGTTGTTTAAGCACTATAAGAAGAGGTAAACGTTAGCCTTTCAGATAAACAATCTGCACGCAATTAGAGATCCAATTTACACAACATTAATTTTGCACAAATCAAATGTCAATAACCTTCTCAAACTCTGTGTATGTATCTCCAGGAATTATTGACATTAATGTTGACAAGCAAGAAATTGCTGCTTCAACCTCTAGGTGATTAGCACTCATCAGTCCAGTTGGACCAAGCAATCCCTACATATGTAGACCATATAAGTACCTCATTCTAGTACAAGAAGTCACTATTGTAGAATGATCACATCAAGAGAATGTCTTCTCAAGGAAAATGTCTGGCATGCATATATGACAGATTGCAAATGGCCTTGTCATAGCATGCAGTTGACAATTCCAAGTACTGACAAGATCCGAATTAAAAAAAAATGTCGGCTATATTTTCTTAATGGATGCACCATAGTTGTCAATGGTGGCGCCATGGCGCGCAAAGGCGTGGCGTGGCGGAGGTCAAAGCCATAGGATTAAACGACGCTTACCAATGGCGGGCACAATGGAGATGCCATTGCCGCCTTTAGCGTCTGGCGATAAGCGGGGAAACGGCGGCGCCTGGTACTCCCATCTCTTATTATTTTCTTCATCTTGTCAACTCTGATGAAATTGAAACGAAGGGACTGCTTGAAAAGAAGGAAAATTGAAAGGGAGGCAGTTATCGAGAGTTTTAGGGTTATGGGTTACTTCTCAAGGCAAGAAGAAAGGAAAAGAAAAATATAATTAATAAATAATTAACTGGAAAATGCAATAAAAAATTTTAGGGTTAGGGGATAGCTCCTCCTTTACTTTGTTTTTATTCATTTTTCTACTTAATTTTATTGATTTCATTTTTCTCTTAATTTCCTTTCTTTTTATTCTTTTTCTTTTACTCTATTTTTTTCATCTGATTTATTTTTATTTTCTACTTTAGTTTTTTTTTAATGTAATCCAAATTATATTATTACAAAAAATAATTTCATATAATATAACTTATATACATTCACATAATTTTTAATATAAATCATAATATAAAATTGTTCCTTTAATTTTTATGGTATTTGAAATATCATATTTAATATTTCTGCTCCTAGTCTAATCGCCGCAATATAAAAGGCCACCGCCTCACCATATCGCCATGGCTTTTGGGGATTTATCGCCACTAACCGCCATTCGCCATTGACAACTATGGGATGAACATATAGTGCATGCAACAAGGGATATTACATCCGGTTTGAAAACAAACAAACAAAAAGCCATAAAATAAGGGATACTGTTCCAGGCCGAACTTACATTTGAACTATGTGTAGGCTAAACCATATCAGAAAGAGTGCAACGGAAAACAATATTTGAAATGAACACACATATATACTGAACATCTTAATATCTAAAACAAAGTAATCGAACACAGAAGCTCTCACAATCACTTCAGAAATAGCTCATAAATATATTTTCATCACCTTACATAGCCCAGAGACATCTGATGTAATCATTTCAATCGCATCAAAACCAACCCTTTGCAAAGCTCTTAGCACCCTCTGGTAGAAAATAAGAAATGAGCTTTTTTTGTAATGATCTGGCAAAATAATCAATATATGCAATATTGAAGATGAAGATCTTAAGTCAGGTATTAAAACATACCACCAAACAGGACAAAAATGAATTTGAAGAAACTAGCACCATGCTAACGCAGAAGAGAATAGAAAGGAAACCTTGTTCGGATTATCACAATATAGTTCAGAAATGTTATAGCCTTGCACACAAATGTCATTTTTAAACTTCGAGAAGAAATATGAGATATACAACCAGATTGCCAGCTACCAAAGTATACTTTATTCACAAGTAAAACATAGTCGAATCAGAAGTAGGCCTTCAATCCATACCTCTCCATAGAAGGCACAAAATAGAAGTTTGACATTTATACCACTCTTTATGCAGTAAAAATATACTCCCTCATTTACTTTTTTTACTTGTCATCCAAGCACTATTTCTTTTTTTTTGTTTCTTTTACGTGTCATTCTATATTTTCCAGACATTCTTATGTCACTTTTTCCTATTATATCCCTAGACAATAAATGTCTATGACCCATTTTTTCTTCTTTAATTTGAATATTGCATGAGAATCCGATATATTTTCAATGCTCTATTATCCTATAAATGAGGGTATACAAGTAACAAAACAACAATCAAGAATAAATTATTGTACCAAAGTCTTCAGGTGTATTTTCAATGCTCAATTATCCTAATAATGAGGGTATACAAGTAACAAAACAATAATAGAGAATAAATTATTGTACCAAAGTCTAGAACGACAAGTAAAAAAAGGAGGGAGAAACAAATTAAAACATAATGCACAAACAAATTACACACCAAAAGAAATGATATAGTTAAGGTGATATAATGGAACTGTTTAAGTTCCTATTTTCATTTGTTTGTTTAAGGTGATGACTATGATAATTTTACAACTTTATATGTTCAAAAATTTAACTTGCACATTCCACTTAGCTATCCCATCAATATGATTATAATGAGGGATCTGGAGTTGAGGATATAGTTCTAACATCACAATTCACAATAAACAAGCCTGCCGCTTACCTTCCACACTGAATTACGTTTTGCTGTTCCAACAAGACATGGATGATGAGAACAAAGGAGAATAGGCAAGGATGTGCATGAAGAAGCAGCCAAAACTGATAATGTTATCACAATGAGAGCCTTCACTAATATCTCAGTAGATGGGAGAAAAGGAACTTGTGCATCCAATATATTTTCTGCTTCACTACAAGCCAAATAGCCATAAATATATCTTAAGTAAGGAGGGATGAAACAATCTTTATGAACTAACGAATTTTTAAACTAAACCTATCAACATATCTACATAAATGGGGATCTCAAAAGGAAACAAATTGTTAGACCAAGTGGGAGCTTGTTTTTTACTAGGAAAAGAATGTAGGTTGGAGACCATACCTCATCCGCAGAAGATGAACTTTATCTCCAACAACAGTAAGATAATTTGAGAACTCTAACAATATAGGTTCCGAAAATTGTGGAGCAGCAGCAAGAATCTGTTTTGTAGATTCATAAGAAGCTCTTCGGATATCATAACTTGAATGGCATATTAAAAATATGATAAACTGCACATCAGTAACGAATTAGTAATGGAACCCTCGGTTTCTAAAAAAAAAATCAGAACCAACAATTCCCAAGCTTTTACCTGCAACAGTGGCTTAGCTAGAAAGACCTCCAAAACTCTGCAATTAGAGATTAATAGGGAAAAACGAAGTTATCACAGTGAAACTTGAGATAGAGTTGCAGATAACATAAGCACGAAGGAAACAACAAATATTTATATGTCCTATTGAGTCATATTTTATATTATTTGGCTCTCGAACATAATGGAATAAAAAAAAATGGCTCATTACACTATTTATGCTTCTTGTTAATCACAGTGAAACTTGAGATAGAGTTGCAGATAACATAAGCACGAAGGAAACAACAAATATTTATATGTCCTACTGAGTCAAAGATTTTATATTATTTGGCTCTTGGATATAATGGAATAAAGCAAAATGGCTCATTACACTATTTATGCTTCTTGTTAATTGTAAAGTAGTAGACAGTGTCTTCAATTCATACTTGGGTCAATTCGGAAAAAACGCCGTGTTATCGCGGGGATAAGGTTCATCTTATACGCCCTGTCCACTTAGCCGCTGAGGCGAGCCTCCTCATAGACGTGGGGCATGTTGTTGAAGGAAACAACAAATAATCCATCCATCCCAATTAGTAAGGGATGTTTAATTTTGCATAAATTTTAAGGACAACTCACTTGTCCCATATGTAGTCAACACTAGAACTTGTTTTGGAATTTCATTAAAAGGAAATCGATCAAGTAAAATGGAGAACACCATTCGCTTTCATGTTATCGTAAGGGTAGGCATGCTATACCTTGCGCTACACACAAGCGGGAGGCATAGCCATGAAACGTTAAAGGCATATTGTTGTTGAAGGAAACAACAAATAATCCATCCATCCCAATTAGTATGGGATGTTTAATTTTGCATAAATTTTAAGAACAACTTCAACTTGTCCCGTAGCAATTGACCTAGAACTTGTTTTGGAATTTCATCAAAAGGAAATCAATCCAAAGAAATTGAAATGGAAGTCTCCCCGATAGAAGCAATCAACCCAATCACGTAGGTTGTAGGTTATTCCACAAATCAGAATCGTTTTTCCAAAGACTACAATTTCCCAATCATGCATAATCAACTCTGACTTCATGTGCCAACAAGACATATTGAAAGTACCCAGTAAAATTCATCACCAACTTAATTTAAAGCACATTACAAAAAAGAAGAGATGGATAGACATTATTAACTCAGATGACATACCTATGTGGATGGTCAACCAGCAACACCTCAAACAGGTCAAGACATGCCATACAGTCTTCAACGGACAGCTTTGATGCCTACAGAACACGGCTACAATTGAATATCAAAGAGGAAATGATGGGGGGAATAGCAATGAAACAGCTGGTATAAAATTTATCATAAGTGACCATCAGGCACACAAATAATACAAAGAACCCTCTTTAAAAGTTACCATAGATATAGGTACAAGGGATGGTTCATTTGATGAGACCAATGTCCAAATCTTCTCCTTTGAGACGGTCTCATCTTGAGACTCTTTACAGGAAGCTTGAGCAACTAGTTGGTTCAAACATTCTCTCAGGTCATGTTAAGAGACAGCTAGCCTCAGACATACCGGCTTTAATGTCAAGAGCAGCAATTTTCGCCACACAAAACAATGCATAAATTCCATCTAACCGCTGAACCGCTTTTGTAAAACCAGTTTTCACGAGTTGGATGAGAGGCATAAGCAAAGATGAAACCTACCATATTAATGGCAATTAGTACAGTACAGTATTAAGTGCTCAAAGAGCACATTTAATACTCGATTAAAGAATGTCCAATAGAGCAAATGTTAGGCGAAAAAAGGAAAGGGAGTGGGAACATGGATATAATTGTAGATTCTCTTCCAGATCAAATATCAGAAACAATCATTACCCGCACAACAGCATCGGCATTTTTGCATATAGTTCGCAAAGAACGAAGATGGCCCCTTCTCAGCAGCTCTTTCTCATTGAGCCCAGATGAAATGAAAGTGACCAAATCCGGCTGAATAGAATCAACAGATCGTGCCACCCAGAATGCCAAACAAGAAAGACTGGCAAGCTTCACCTCCTCATTTCCTGATGTATAAAGAGAGAAAAGATTTCCAAATGAAGAATATAATCAACTGAAAGCCTCATTTAATTATGTATAAAGAGAGAAAAGATTTCCAAATGAAGAATATAATCAACTGAAAGACAACAAAATAATAACCCAGATCAATGATCTTTATAGCTTACCATCATCCTTGTAGCAAGACCGAAGAAAAGTACATATGGACGGAGACAAGCTATTTAAGTACTTTCCTTCAGGAGCATTTGACATTTCTTGCAACGCATTAATCATCCCAACTCTTTGGTATGGAAAAGTTAGTCGTCCTTCTGAACTGGTATTTTACAAACAAAGGCGAATAACAGTCTCAAGACCGAAAATTGGAGAAAAGATCGGGCAGGAGGGGGCATTTGGCCTTAATATAAGTAAGGAACATCATGTCAGCATATCGTAAAATGAAATAGGTCGTCCTTCTGAACCTCCTATTACTGATTTGACTGCATTAAACATCTCTCCTATTGCATCTGGACTACTTGACTTCTGGCTCAAGCACTTAACAATTGTCAAGGCAGTATGCCGTCTAGATTCTTCCGAATGCCTAGCCTGGACCAATACTACTGAAAGAATTTCAACAGCATACTTACTCAGATCGAGATTCACAGACTGCAAAAGAACTGCCACTGATTCCAATACAAGCTCTGGATTTCTTTTCAACATCTTAACAGATGACGGGATCACAATGATTTTAAAATCATCATGAGACAAACGGAAAAACAAAGGCAGAAATGCCTCACTAAGTTCCTTCCTTGGCTTCTCCCTTGCATTTAAAACAGATTTAACATATACATCAAGGAATGTTTCCTGCATGTAGTAAAAAGGTGTTTAACTGAAGAAGCAGCAAGAGAATAATGCAGAACAGTCCCATCAAAGAAATTTTTATTCTAACCTTCCATTGATCGAACAATGTAGAGTTAGAACATGAAAAGTCCAATAGTATCCTAATCAATTCAGGAGCATCTTTACAGGAAATCCTCAAATCTTTGAATTCCTCCAAATATATTTGGTACATATCGGACGACTGGTAGTACAAAGATAGAATACAGCACATGTTAGAAATTTAAAATACTATCTTTGAAAAGACTGATTAAGTAAAAGTATGTAAAACCTTTGAGAACAAATGGAACATGGTTCGTTTGCAGGCCCTGTTCAGGCGAAAAGATCCTTGCATGACTAGATGAAGTACTGATGACTGTGCTTGTACTACTCTATTTAATGCATTCCTTGACACTGATGGAAACTGACTTTTGGTTAAAAGAAGACACGACCATTTTAGTAATCTGTAGCCGCCAACGTATGAGCGAGCTTTTAACTGCTTTTCTGTAAACTGCACAAGGGTAGCAGCAAAATTCTTCATGAATGTAGCTTCTCTGAGAGCTTTAACAATGAGATCATCCACAGCTTTTCTTGAGCCAAGATCATCATATATAACCAAAGTTTGAAATATTATATCAACCAAAGTTGGAGCAAGTTCAGTGATAATATCTGCAGTTATAAGGATGTCAATTAGCATGATCTAAACTTCCCATAAAGGAAGCATTGAAGCATAATATCCACTGATGAATAGAAAACAAATAGAAGGGGAAAGTGAAAAGAAAATGTATTCCCCGAATACCCAATAACATAACTGATTGACATATACAGTTCCTATCCACAGCGCAGGTTTGTAACAATATATTTTATTTATTCATTTATTAGTTTTCTGGTCCATCATATCTAACATTCCATAGGAGCTACATGCATTCCACTATGTACATATCATTCCTTCAGGATCATATATCCATGATGCCTTCTGATCACTCTCAAAAAAATTTCAAAAGATCTCCATGAATTAAATGCATATAGACTTGTTTAATAATACTCCTTCATTTCCAAATTCATCAATACCTCTAAATTTCCTCAGCCTCGTCCGACACTGATCAACATAAATAAAATTACTCCAAAACTTAACAGATTTGTCATTACAAGTAAGGATTATGACAAGAAAGATCTGGTGTCAGCTATATGGATATAAAGCCCCCATTCATTTCTACATTGCATCGAAACGATTGAATTAAACAAAAATAAACCAAACCAAGCCTAAGCTCACTATTTGGTGTCAGCTATAGGGAGATGAAGTCCCTCCAAACCAAATCAAACTAAGCCTTATTGGACAAATTGGTGTCCAAGAAATGTATACAATATCTCCATTCATTTCAAAGTTGCAGAAATGATATTGAATTAAACAAAACCAAACCAAACTAAGCCTTACGGGACTCAATAGAGTCAGCTATATGAATACGAAATGATATTAAATTAAACTGAATCAAGCCTTATTGGACTCAATATGAATATGACGGAGCCGTTCATTTCTATGTTGCAGAAATGATACTAATTAAACCAAACCAAGTCAAACTAAGCCAAAAGTAGGGGAAAATGCGGACCGGAATCGGATAGAATGAAGGGAATCTGGTTGCGGAAGATCTGAATTCGGCGCTTAGTGGAGGCGGTTGTGATGGACGCGCTCGAGGCAGCTAGAGACTCGGCGGCATTGGCCATTTCTACGTATCAAATCAAGTGTAGATATTTGGGATTTATGCCTCTTTATATCTTAGGGTTTTAGATACAAATACTAGTAGTCCCACCAGCACTCTAATGCTTTGTGTACTGATATACCTCAGCCATGCTCTGAGCTGTTGTTATACACCTGCGAGGTGTGTTTGAGTGTGAAATAGTATTTTCTTTTTGTTTAAATGTGTAGTCGTTAGGATGTTTCGTTGGGGCAAAGGTATACGTTATTTAAGGATTCTTGTGCAGTTATTGTGTATAGTGTTGCCTCTGGCTTGTATAAATTACCCAGCTCTTACAATGATGTAGTTTTCTACTTTTATATTTATTTGTTTTGTTTTTGTTTTTATTTATTTTTACTTTTACATCTGTTGGTATTTACACATAATTCATTTTTATTTTAATTTTTTCCCTATTGTATCGTCCTTTATTTTATAAACGATAAATATAATATTAAACAAATGGTGTTGAATAATTAATTAAGTTAGTGAAACACAATTAATATTGAAAATTAGAACTATATTAAACAAATGGTATATAACAATTAAGTAGCGATAATCATAATCAACAAAGACCTCTATCATTATTGTGGTTGGACAAAGATACTGGGAGGTAATCAAATTTTTTTTTAAATAATCAATTAAAATTGCTATCACTCTTACATATTCATTAATAATAAAATAGTTATTTGGACGGTTTATTTACCAACTGGATATTGAAAAAATAACATGATGCGAAACATGCTTAGTACGATGGCAAAATGGACAAACTGGCCTATGGTTCCATCAAATTGTCGACAACGCATGAGGTACATGATAGCGGTCGGTTTAATCATGTTCATATTTTATACATATTATTATTATTTTGTATCATTAGATATCTTAATAAAAATCTTCATTATTAATGATCTTAATTGCAGGGTAAGTTCATAATTAATGGAAATCCTAATGATTTCATAATAGCATTTTTTAGGACTTGTGCAACTTACATACGTGACGCTAATTTCGTATCAAGAAACGGCCCAACATATGTTCAAGGTCCTGATGGGTCAGAAACAAAAAAACGAAAATGTTTAGATTGGGGAAAAAATATTTAGATTTTATGTATTTCTTTTAATTAAGTTTGAATGCAATATACATGTAATATCAAAATTTATCTATGTACTTTTTACATGTTGAACTAGGTTTTAAATTTATCATTATATTAAAAATGTAAATCACATGTTGAACTAGTTTTTAAATTTATCATTATATTAAAAATGCGTGTATCGGTTTGGAAGACAGACTACGCGCTCGTCTTGAACCACGGTTGTAGAAAATGGTGTTGGGGCCGCGATTAAATGCCATCGTGTGAAGCGGCCGGTGGATTCTTGGCATTATGTTGGGGCCACAATTGTACCCCGGGGACAAAATTGATCCATTCGCCCTCAGAAAGAAATTCTTGTTTGGTGTGCTTATACTCCCCCGCTCCAAAGAGGTTAGGTGAATAGTAACAAAAACGTATGAAGGACTATTTTGTGGATTAAATATTACAACTAGAAGGTACAAGTTTCACCCTATTTTTAGACTACTATTTCGGTGTGAATTTAGCACCGTGGTGTTTTTAGCACCTTCAAATAGTGTTAATTTTCAATTTTACCCCTAACATTGGGATAATTGTTTTTTACTTATGATTTTTGCATTCCACTCTGTGATAATGACATTCCACTTTTAGTATAAAACTTGATGAAAAATAACAAATGAATGGAGTGCCACAATTAATATTTAGAGCGTAAAAATCATTAGCATTTTTTTCTCAATTTTACTCCAAACATCCGCATGATTTTTTTATTGTGCTCCAGCGCAAATTTTATTCAAAAATATCATTATTTATTTTTCCATTTTGTTTTTGATATATAAAAGAGTTATATTCATACGAAAGTAATGGCGGAACAAGGGTTTAAGTTCAGGGGAGACAAATAGACAAAAAAGTACAAAAATCTTAAGGTTTTCATTAAACTTAATTAAAAGAGTAACTTTCGCTCTTTTGCATCACGACAAGAGCATCACGAAAGTCATTGATAATAGTTTGAACTCAAATAAATTTTAGCCTAATTATCATTTTGCCCCCTATACTATCGCGTAAGTTTCTATGTAGTCCCTGAACTATTAGTTCGTTTTAAGGTGGTCCCTGGGTTCCTATCTCTTATTTTTTTTACGGACAAAATGACTATTTTGCCCCTAACTTGTAGCCTAAACTAAAGTTTAGGGGGGAGGGGTAGAGTAGGTGTGTTAAAGAAAAAATATGTGGAGTTCTATTTTAATTAGGTAAAATGTACCCCTAAATTTTAGGTTAGTGTTGGGACAAAATAGTTATTTTGAGCATAAACCGATAATATAAGGACTCGAGAGACAAATCCACTGAAGCGAGCTAATAGTTTAGGGGCCAAGCATGAAATTCTGTGATAGTATAGGGGTAAAATCGCAGTGGCTGACTTTTAGTTGACTTTCACTTTCATTTCTTTTACATAGTCCTTCGTCCTTAACAGTTATTTACATTTTGAATTTTAATACTTAATTTTTTCTAATTTTAAATTCAAATAACTTTTAATGTGTTATATATTTGTTTGGAAAAAATATATCAATATATAGTATTTTTAATATACTTTACTATTAACTTAATAATTTTGCTTCAAATCATAGTTTTGGATGTCTATCAAAATTGTAAAATTTGTTAATCTTTGATCATGAGAATCTGGTAATAATCTTTTTTAGAGATGGAAGTGCACATTAAGTCCACTGTTATTCTTTCTCAGTATCTAGCGAAGTATTACTAAAATAATCATAACATTTTTTGTTATGAAGTCGACTCTTCACAATTCTCTTAGTTGAAATTGCTTTCGATTTCCGATTATCGTAGTAGAAAAAACGAGTGTAAGCCTTAAAAGAAATCGATTTAAATATGATGTATAAATTATCCGTCTAACATCTTTAGCATCCGTTACTTAGCTGACTATGTGATATTTGAAAGAGCATTCAACTTCTCGAATTAGACATTTCAAGCTAGAAGTGCCTAGCGTATAAACTATACATGTTATATGAGTTGTGTGCTTTGACTATAATCGAAAACGTCTGCTTAAGCGGGGGATCATGCGTATATGTTAGGTAGCCCACTGATAGGAAGTATAAGCGGTAGATGTTGATATATTATAAGGGACTTGTCCATTCTTGATATCTGAGGTAGATCGGGCCTCTCCCGAATCATGGTGATTATGCGCACCGGCGTTGTCGGTTTGTCGATATGGTTTCATAGTTGGAGTAAAGAGAGTCGTGGGTGTTCGCCTTGGCATAGCATGGTGCTTGTGACTAGAGATCGAGGGACAAATGAATTGTAAATGTAGTCCAAGGGCAAAGAATAGAGTGTTGGAAATCAATGGTTATTGGTTTCATTATTATGTCCATTAAATCATTATATAACAGTTCATTTACTAGTTTAGTGAATGTGATTACATAAAGGAACATTCAATCATAGTAATTGTAAATTACTAATTGGGGACCTCACGATAATACCGGGGATGCGTACGGTTAACAGTCTGTGCTAATAGATTATAATAATAATAATAGTCAATTATATTGTTATGCGACCCCATTATTATCTAAGCTGAAAGGTCCATCGGTGACGTTGAGTTATATTTCATGTATGAAATTAAACTGCATTTGCTAAATTGAGAAGTTTCCATAAAACAAGATAGAAATAAAATGAGTGAGTTCTAGTATGGTGTAGAAGGCTTCCATGGATCAAACTGCGGTTTGAGTGCTTTCCATCACGATTGGTAAGATTTGAAATACTTTTGTTTGAACTTGCTTAAGTAGAAATGGATGTCATATTCAATATGAACACCTACACGTTTTAATCGAAGTCATGCAGTTAGGTGGAATTGACAATGTCATTCTACTCTTTCTCTAAAAGACATGATATTTTGAATAACAGATACTTGACTGATACTTATGAAATGTAACTATAATAAGACATTAACTTCTATCTTGTCGGGATAGACTGATTCAACTCTTGCCATGTTGAACGGGAGAGTTGTTCTTGATTGAGGTTTGAATCTTTACATGCAGATCAATCAAAGATATAAGTCATTAGATTATACATCAGACTTGATAAGAGAATGGGGAAGGATCATATGAATATTATCAAATTCTAATATACAATTCTCATTCTCATGAGTAATGTATCATTCTCATGAGTAATGGGTCATCCTTCATTAGTGACATAACTAAAAATTCTGTTGAACGAGATCAAATAATGGAATCTTTCAATTCCACATATCAAAAGTAGTGACACATATCTTTTAAATCATTTATTCATACTCAACTATGAGACAACTCAAGAGTTGTGTTTTATAAATAAGCTTTGAGATGTCTTGTCAGGACATGTTGGAGTTATGTCATTGTAGTGAGACATAATCAAGACATGGTCCAAGGTTGACATTATATCATTTTGTATATAACTAGGGGTAGTTGGTATTTGTTTCCATGTACTATAACATTATAATTTATTGTATGTACAATATCTTCATCATGAAATTTTAGATTGAAAATAAATATATGACTTAAATTTATTCAAGTGACTCCTTAGGAGACATCAATCCAGTGTTAAAACTCTTCGATTATATCAGGAATGCTATGTTGGTATTAGAATTCTTGATGTGTTGTCTAATCACTCATGGACTAGAAATGGCAAACGTATAGGTACAAATGACAATATGAATAAATCATACTCCAATAAATGACTTGTCATTATTTAAGTGAAATAGAATGAGAATATATGAGTTAAGTGCAGAACTTACTCAACTCACTATTTAGATGGTGATCCATCTAAAATAAGTAATGTACGTTCAATGAATGAATAAATAGTCTTGCATGAACATTTAACTAGACAATTTGTTTTGACCATGTTGAACGAACTCATCAAGTGACTATGATCATATCTATTTCCACATTTTCGCTTGTTATTCCATATGTCGTACTATGTGTTTTTGAGTAAATGGTTCAAGGATTGTTCCTAAGTAAGGATCAGTGATCATAGATACTTGACATTGAAGTTGGAATTCCTCATCTTAAATGAGAATATAAAGGAAAATTCTTATACTAAGTTTTAAACTTGAGTTCAATATAAAGGAGTTAGAATTTTCATGTTGATATTTAATTGAAAAGAACCTAGATTGATTTAAAAGGGTAGTGGGAGCTTGACTACACAGAAAGTGTTTAACACACTGAGTAGTAATAAAGAAATATTCCTACAACCTTGAGCTTTTCAATTTTATGATAGTGAATCTGATTCTTATATTTCACATCTGTAAGCTCAATATAGATAGGTAAAAAATGTATATATGCGAGTTTTGCATTACATTTGCTTATTGTATTTATAAGATGTCATGAAGCTCGAGGTGATTAAATTCTTTAATATAATTTTTTTCTAAATGTGACATCTACTGTTGAAGTCTTATAATAAGGACTTGTGAGTGAGAATGGTCGGGATCATGAGGTCATAGGATTTACCATATGCCAGAGCCGTTATATATAACAATATGACTAACCAGTTCGATGCAGGGAATTGTGGGGTTGTTACTAAAGGTATTTGTTCCGGTTTGAGAATACGCTTTGTAATAACTAAAGAAAATATATGTAACTATTGTTTTATAGATGGTCAGTTGGAATAGATTAGTTATTGATCTTCTTCTAAAAACCGAATGAGAAATATAGTGTCATGGACAGGTTATCCATGTGGAACACTATTAGCCAATATTTTAAAATAGGGCGAGTCTAGTATACCTAGAGGGGTAAACTAAAGAAGCTATACTAGGTATGACTTAACGGTCTAGTTGTATTGGTAGATGTTGCTTTCAGTATGCATTGATTAGATAGATATATTTTTAAATAGACGTTTTAGTTGTGTTTTAAATATACCTTATGACTTGAGAAACGACTAACCATCATGAAATCTAAGATAGACTCTATACAAAGAGGGTTTGATCTTTTGTTCTGCATGCTTTAATGGGGTTATTGTGAGTGTAAGTGGGTATTCTAGAGGAAATTGGACATAGATGATGATGTCTATACTTTTTACAAAGAATAAATGTTATGAGTAACCAATGAAAACTCCTGCAAATTACTTACCATAAAATTTATTTAGCTGGTAGCCAAACTTAGAGCTTTAGAAGGAATAATTCTATCAACCGTATACGGATGATTCTTTATGGATCAAGTAGTGTCTGCAACTCTTTCCCTAGGAAGGCATAAAGCCTCATACATGGTGTCATTGCACCAAGGGCATAAGCAGCAACCTTTGTTTTCTCAAAGGGAGTTGCTAGTTTACCAGGTGCTTTTACTCCTTCAAGTCTTCCCCGAAATTTATTGCCCATTAAGAAGTCGTGTATTCATGGCAGGAGTAAGTGTAGTCTCTTTGGCGAGGTTAAGATCCCATTCTAAAGAACACGAGAACATATGATATATTTTCTTGCATAGCGAGAGATAAATAATTAGAAAATGAAAATAGAAATGATATTCTTGACATCATTGAAAGAATACTAACTCTTAGATTCGAATTATAACATGTAAAGAAATCCTGAATCTAATGATCAACATCAATTAAGCTTGTTGTTTTGGTCATTAGAACCTTTACAAACAAAATAAAAAACAGCTCAAAACGAGCTCAAAAATCGCTTGAAAGAGCTCAAATAGTATGTGAAGTAGTAATGTTTAACAAAAACATGGAATCAACATTAAACTTCAATCTTGTGTTAGGTTCTTTAGTTGCCCAAACTTTTGCCACTGCTCTCTAATCCTGACATGTGGCTATCTTTATTCTTTGCTCACAGTAGGAGGTATAAATGGTATTTTGTGTGAAATCTAACCACTAGGTGTTAGCGTGTGCTCGATGAAGTAGAGCGAGTGGTAGCAGTGTGAATATAAGGCCCAGTGAGAGCACACACATGAAGCTTCTTTGGCAGCGATGCGTGCATGTGGGGTCTCGTTTAAGGCCCTGTTTGGCGATTTTTTTGTCAGGCAGGCGTATTTGAGAGTTGTTAGGGGTTGTTTGGTAGCGTATTGAGTGGATTTTTAGTGTTATGCGTGTTTTAAGCATTAACATTGGGTATGTCATTTATGCATTTCCACTTGCTCGTGTTTTTTAAGCATGAGTCCCGATATGATGTTATAGAGCTAGGACTATTCTCTATTTTTTGTATGTTCTTAGGTGGATGTACTCGAGATAGAATTATTAGTTACAACATGATCTTGCATGGGGTTTCCATGTATGAATTCACAGTAAAAACCGTATGATGTATAATTTTTTCGATCAATATATTTTGTTCGATCAAAAAAGAATTAACTTCGGATTGCTAAAGAAAACTAGATTGCTAATATTAGTATTCATGGTTCTAAGAATTCCACATTTTAGTAAAATGTTGCTACATAGGACTCTTCTTTAATTTGTTATGCACACGTCCTATAGACCATTCACACTCAAAATGTCGGATCTTCATTTATACTCCATCCACGTGGCGACCATAAAGGTAAAATTGTCAAAACCCGACAAAACAAAAAAGTAGAATTATTTCCAAGAAACACAAAAATATGTACGAATAGAACGTCAACATGATGATCATTTGAAAACCTATATATATATATAATCGTTCCATGCATCTTCATTTTTCCCCTCATTACTACTAGAAAGCATTAAATCAAATTTTAGCTTTATCAAGAAAATTCAATCCATATATCCAAAATGTCTCTTCTGGTAGAAAAGACCGCCTCAGGCCGTGAATACAAGGTGAAGGACATGACTCAGGCTGACTTTGGCCGGCTCGAAATCAGTGGCCGAGTTAAAAATGCCGGAGTTGATGGCTTGCGGGGCTGAGTGCAGACGTGACCATGGTGCAAGAATCCTTGGAGATCTCGCATGACTATCCGGACCCGCCCAGTCTGATCGAGACCTTGACTGGAGTCTTTGAGAGTTAGATGGTGTTCTTGCAACATCTTCTCGACCCAGGATCATGCTTTCTTTGCTTTGTCATTGCCCGTGGCAGCTGCCGGTCATTCGCGCTGGAAGGGTGAGGGCCTCCGGGGAGTGGTGGTGTACGGAGGTCTACTGATTGGGGACTTTGGTGAGGTGGCCACACGATCACCGTAGTTGGTGGGGTGGGAGATCTACAATGCTCAATCCGTAGGGTGTTAAAAGCGAGAGTATATAAAGTGGTGCATTGCAGTCAGTACTACAGATAACCAGAGTTTGGTGTTTTGACGGCCTGAGGATGGGCTTCATCTAACTTACTTGAAATGCGCCCAAGATGAAGGGCCAGGATTAGTTTGGTGTTTACGAGGAGGCCTGCTGGTGTCAGAGGTTGCCAAATGCGGATTAGTGGGAGTCTTTTGTTCCATGATAATATCAATGACTTCATTACTAAACGAGGTAAAATTCATATTTTTCATTTCATGGATAAGTTTTCTTGAGTTTTTTCAATTGTATTTGTTAGATCTCATCTAATGTTATTTTTGCTTGAAAAATGTTCATAAATTAGATTTTATTTAGTTTTTGCATTTTATTCCCATTTCCATTTGTTTGATTATCGATCCTGAGAATGAAAGTAACCCATTAGCTTATGAGTTTTGCAATTTTATATAGTTGATGGAAGATTATCCAATGATTTGACTGTTAATTATGTAATTTGTTTTGAGTGTTCAAAATTATAGATTGGTGGCCTAACTGAGTTTTGGGTTCTTTTTTACTAATCAGTTCGACAACTTGTATGGTTGCCGTCACTCACTTCCTGACGGGCTGATGAGAGCTACCGATGTGATGATTGCTGGTAAGGTTGCGCTTGTTGCTGGTTATGGTGATGTTGGCAAGGGATGTGCTATGTCCTTGAAACAGGCTGGTGCTCGTGTGATTGTTACTGAGATCGATCCAATATGTGCTTTACAAGCCCTCATGGAAGGTCTTCAAGTCACTTACAACGAGGATCTTTCTCACGAGGCGACATCTTTGTTACCTTATTTGGTAACAAGGAACGTCATCGTAATTAAACCCGTAGGGAAGATGAAGAATAATGCCATTGTTTGCAACATTGGGCACTTTGACAATGAGATTGACATGCTTGGTCTTGAGACGTACCCTGGTGTGAAGAGGACCACGATCAAGCCTCAAACGGACCGATGGGTGTTCACGACCACCATCTGATGTATATCATAGGCGAGGGTCGTCGCCCAGACAGGTTGCGCCACGGGACACTGACTTTGTGATGTCATGCTCTTTCACCAATCAAGTGATTGCTCAGCTTGAGTTGTGGAAGGAAAAAGGCACCGGAAAGTATGTGAACCAGGTGTACATCTTTGCAAGCACACAGGATGAAGGTCGTACCACCAGCATGGAAAGCTTGGTGCCGAACGCTGAGCTCTCCGAGATCGGTCTGATTACATTAGCACTATTGAGGGGTCATCTGAGCTTTTGCTCGCTCACAGTCTTGAAATGCATGAAACACGGACAAGCTTTGAATTTGATATGATGGCTTGAAATTATTATTTCAAATATTTTCTTTTGATTTGTAATAGTAGATTTAGATTAT
This sequence comes from Lithospermum erythrorhizon, assembly GCA_019722365.1. NCBI lineage: Eukaryota > Viridiplantae > Streptophyta > Magnoliopsida > Boraginales > Boraginaceae > Lithospermum > Lithospermum erythrorhizon. The sequence goes on along the minus strand of JADFUC010000714.1, from coordinate 77,385 downwards.
CAACGATTGCCCACTTTCTAGCTATATGAAATCCTTAGAATTATACTTCTTTCTTCTCAACATCAAATGAAGCATATTTCTTTTTTGGGTCAAGAGCACAACTAAGGGAAATCAACTTCATAGATTGCTCACTAAATCGACTATTCAATTCTTTCAAGTGAAAATCTATAGTATCATAAAAGATGCTCGTCAATAATGATTTCAATTGTAAAATCATTTGAATTGACTCGACTTTAGTTTTTCAACTTAGGTTGGGAACTTTTATTCTTTATGGCCTCAAGAAGTTCTTACATATGAGAGAAAAATTATTTTATCAATTTTTCTTAGTTTTTTGAATAAAAGTCTTTGTTATCTTAATAAGAAACATTGCATTGTAATGTCATGTGATTTTTGAAGATCTCGGGAAAAGAAAATGGTTATTTCCTTTAGTTCTTTGATCAAATGCAAAATGAGCATAGACTTCGATTAGTCCTTGTCTCGAGTGATAAGAGTGTTTGATCACGTTGAGTTAGTCTGTTGTCGTCATTACTTGATGACATGATGGGCTTCACGTGTATTGTACATCCCAATCTTGGTGATCTCAAGTAAGAACCTGAGTATCCCAGGCCTTTGAAGGTACCAATCTGATTAAGTCATTTTTCGGTTTCAAATTCACCATTTTCAATTTTTGAGCAATTTCTTCAGCTTGAGCATATTCTAGTTCATCCTGACCCTTGGTTGGACCGGTAGCAAAATTAATAATATATCTCAATTTCTCAAAAAAAAAAGGAACATGAATAACCTTTGTTGACGGTGACGATAATAGGCCAAAGCGGTGAGATAAGCAATAAACATAATATGAATATGGACATTCTTTTGAAATCGAAATTGAAATCCATTGAGATGAAAACGCATATTGTTTGCACCATCATATCCCTGACCACTGATTTTCCTGACATCAAGATTGTTTCGACAAAGATTAACAAGAATTTCTTTATCGATTAGCCAAGAGATGAAGTGTTCTTGGTAAGCTTGAGAAGTTAGCAAATCGCTCTATTTCTTCTTTATCAATAAATCTCAACACTTTCCATAATCCACAAATTCATCAGCAATAATAGTAAAGAAAGAAACACGTATTCCATTTCATATTTGTTGCATCATTTTTTTTTTTGCAATGGTTCATATCATATCCTTTTGACTTTTTCCAAAAGTATATGAGATATTTCGAGAGGATTGTTTTATCATAGACTTCATCTTTTGTCATAAGAAGTCAAACAGTTAATACATATTTCAATATTCCTATAGAGATATTTTAAAGTTCTAACATACTATGAAGTATGAATTAAACCAAATTAATCAATGAATCACATCAAAAATTTCAAATTCTTAAATTTCTTCCAAGTGTTCATAAGAAATATAACAATAAGGCTTTTGTCATAATTATACAATGAAGGTAAGCAATAACAAAAGTTCAAACTGAAAATAGCAAAATAGAAATAAAGCTTACTAAGCAATTATCATTATGATGTTTTTTTTTTTTGGTTACAAGTTCAATACGACATGTTGTTTATCATTAAAATAGAAACAAAAACAGAAAGAAATAATAAAATCTTACCAATGATTATCTCTTTGAATCTCATTGCTAATATACATAAACCTTTAAGTAGATTAGAAAGGATGAAAAGCGAAACTCAACAGCGCAATTTTGTAGCCGAGGATCCAAGATCGATCCTATGGCTTTCACTAAGTTAAAGTCTTCACATTTATCAAACTTTGTTTGCATTTTCGACATCATAAATCTTACAAATTCTTCGATATGACAAGAATAACTCGTCATAACACACTTCACATTAACAACAATAATTAAAAACAAATTTGAGGAGGCATACTGGGAACCATAAATAGTTTGTGTTGCTCCATAAATGGTGCCAGATATTCCATAATTCGCTTCACTTTTTCCCAATCCTCTTTTGTCGGACAAGTCACAAATGATTTGTCTTTCTCCATACGTATATATTGAAAATGCATTTCCTTCTTAATTTTAATCCAAATTAGGTAGAAAAAGTTCATCGACTCATGATATAAATCATCAAACGTTTTTATGGGAGATGCATATTTTATTCTATAGCATACAACTTTCCTACCCAATTTGATGTTTATTTGTTTAGGCACTTTTAATACTAGGAATTTCCATTAAGTCCATCGTGCACAATGAGATTCATAATATATACTGACCTCTAACATGAAATAACTTCACTTGATAGTTGTTTCTTACTCTGCCCATTTGGCCTTGCAAATAACTACGAAGCTTTAATGTTGATTGGAAGCATTATCAACTAAAATAGTAAATATTTATCCTCGATTCTCAACCTCTTATATACAAAGAAACACGGCATCCATCTACTCCGCTGGCAAGATGGAGGAAGTTCAAAAAATATTCAACACCTTTTTAGTAGTTTTAAATCCTTTTTTTAAATGAAGTGTCTAATACTTAGCGTGTATTGTTAAGGAATATGTTGTTTCCACTCTAAAACCAATTGTCAATAATGGAAGTCACAGGGCATATCACGTTGACTTGGGATGGCATTTGTTCGATGTGGGACGTGTTACATGACACTCTTTCGTATGTATGTAATTTATGTCGCCGAACGGCCTCGGCCAATCGGGCGTCGGTGGGGTTACATGTTACCTTATCAACCCGAGCTCGGCTCTGATACTATGTTAGAAGTTTATATGGTTCTACTCTAAAATCAATTGGTAATAGATTGAGTAGCCCAAGAACTTATATATTGAAATGGAAGGACATCTTATTTCGATGTGAGACGTGTTACATCAATATGTATCCGTTTTGTTGCACCTCGAAAGTCCACAAATGAGTGGTCAATGAGATCTTTTCAATTTTCTTCAACAAAATTTTCAAATTCTCTTTCGATGTTATAGATAAAAAAATTGTCCTCACTTGCTTAAGATGTATATTTTGTCCTGATAGTAGAATTTATTTTAAATACAATGTACCCTTCTTGCTTGGTCGTGAAAGGTTTTTCTTCTATAGTATCAAATAGAAGTTTACATTATTACTGAGTCATATTTTTGTTAGTTAACACGTATTTCTTCACTTTTTTAGCTATGGCCATTAAAACTATAACATTTGTTAATCTTTCATATATTGTTTTTTCTTTGAATAATTATAATTTTTACGTTTAAATCCAATATCAATGTCTGACATCAAACTTTCAATAGTTACACATATTCTTATTTTTCTCATTAACTAATAGGATTGTTGAAAATGAGTCCATACAACAACAGTTTTTTTCATAGCTTTCTTTTGAAATGGTGTTGTAGCATCAACCACTACACCAGCCAACCTTATCGCGAAGTGGCTCTTATTCCTACTATGTTCTTGACTTCTTTCATATCAAGAACTTCTTCATTATTGGGTGCATCTTATCGATACGAATGAAGTGGAAAAAAGTGAGCCTTTAAAAGGGTTGGTTGTCTAAAGTATATCAAACCAGCTACAAAAAAGCGCTTAGATGACACTTCAAATAACACAAAGACAGCACAAAAATGCCACTTTAAGTTTCATCTCACCATGATTTATCCAACAAATGTATCTTGTATTTATCATCAAACATATCAAGTGCTCTACTAATTTATACTCATCGACTGCATTATGATTTAAACACTTCCAACAAGGACATGTAATGAACATTTTCTCCTTGGCATTTTGTAGAGCAAACTCAATAAAATCCTTTACACCATTTTTATATTCTTGTGACAAAAAATCGGAAACCATCCACTTGCTATTCATAATTACCAACTATAAATTATGAATCATGAATTACACAAAACAAAAAATAACTTAGTTACTTTGTGTTAGAATTCTACATTTAATACTCATGGAATGAATCAAATGTTCTACATTTAAACTTAGTTATTTTTGAACTTTAATTAGTTTAGCTCTCCATGTCAAAAATATCTACACTGAAAACTTAGAAATAACTTCATTCATGATCTTAGCACAATTCACATAAAGAAATATAACATTACATCAATATATATGAAATAAAATTAGTGTTTAATTTACATAAAGAAATTCATATCGTTAGGACAGATGTATAAAAATCTAAAACTATTAAAATTTAGATATGTCCAAATGATGAAAAATAAGGATTTGGTAGCAATTGGAGATGCACTACCTATACTAGAAAAAATTCACATTTTTATCAATTATAATCATAAAAAATTAAAACTTTAAGACATATGATCTAATGATTTCATTAAAAAATACCTAAATAAATTTAACTAGGTTTGATGAATTATAGTTAGAGTTTGTTGAATATCATTTTCTCAATGCTGAATACCTAAATACCTATTTCTCCTTAGTTTCAAAAGATTGTATAATTTGATTCTAGCTGTCAAAAGTCAACCAAAACTGCGGCGTTGATTGCCAAATAACTTCGATCTGAATCAAGATTTTCATGTCAATAGTAAATTAAGTCTAGACCCTCTATACTACAAAACACATTATCTGGCAGAATACAAACTAGCAGGATAATAAAAAATTAAAAAATCAACCATCTAATTTTTTCAACTAGCCAATCTTTTTGGGATGGAGAAAATAAACTTTGCTAAAACAAAAAATCGAAAACCCATCAAAACTACTCTAATGATCTATTAATAACCATCCAAATCGCTAATTCACAATTTCAATCAACAATAAACATACATAAACTATAAAAAAGTAGCCTTCCATAAGGTTGAAGGATTCTATAATTACTTACTTTATAAAAATGACAAATAAAACAAAAAATTTAAAACCCATAAAAAACTACTCTAATGATCCGTTATCTGAACCCAATTTAATCTGTCAAAGAATAAACAAAAAATAAACAACAAAAATAAAATGAAATCGACAACTTCTTATAAGGTTCAAAATTATGCTCAAATCAAAACTATAATTATCAATAAAGCAACCCCAAATTAACAATTTCACAATCTAAACCAACGATTAATCATACAAGCAACGACAAATACAACCCCGATTTCAATAGCTATGCTTTCATGATTCAAAGAAGTCAAATTTTCCATAAGTACTAGATCATAAATGGAAATATCACACTTTTTCAATTATAACATATACAAATTAAGACTTCAAACATATCATCTAATTATTAGAAAAAAATATCACATTTTTAATCAATTATAACATATAAAAATTGAAACTTTAACAATAAAATATAATTATTCATTTAATGTATAACAAAATAAGCTAATGGGTGTGAAGGACAAACATAAATCATTGCAGCCTATATATTTACCAAAAAAATCATTTAATTTCAACAAAAATCAGAATTTAAGTTACATGGAAGAGAGCTTCGTCGGAGTTGCTGGAAATAATTAAGGGTGAAGTGGTGGTCGATTTGGGCAATTGATTGAGCAATTTAGGTTTTTTGGTTTTGAAGTGTGAACAATTAATTGAGTAATTGAATAATAATAGAAGCTACCATTATTGAAAATTTAATTTGATGAGATAGTTGGGCTGAAAGAAGCTGATAGTAGTGGGGGGAGTTAGTAACAATTTGGCGATGGTAATGATATTAGTATTCTGAGTACTACTTTACTATTTGTGAGGAGTAGTAGTGCGTATTAGGTACTAGTAAACCCGCGTCCGGCGGATGCGGGCTAAATGCCTCACGTTGGGCCCTGAGTGCTAACTTTTCCACTTGTGATCTGTAGAATTGTGTGCTGTAACTGAATCATGTATTGGGCTAGCTATTGGTAATATATAGTCTATACTAATTGGGCAACCCAATCTCAATTTCTAAAAAAAGTAGTAAGGTTTTAGGTTTTAGTTGCTTAGATTATTGAGGAAATAAGAAATTGCACTTTTGTAAGTTAAAAATAATAAGAAGCCTGCAGAATTCTTTTTTCCTTTCAATCTGATCAGTCGAAATTTTTAAGGAAATTTGTATACATGAATCTTAATTGGAAGATGGAGTATATTGATTTCCAAAGAGTTTGGGGTGGGTAGAGTACACACAACTTGCATCCTGAATTTTAGGATACCAAATCTGGAGCAGGTACGATTTTGTCAAAGTACCAATATGGGTATTTGACTCCAACTGATTTCATTTACTGTTTTGTACCTATTTGCAACTGTTAGTCTATTCTTATCAATTAGTTTGCCTCTATCTATATATAAATAAGTTTTCTGATGGTGTTATTTTATATATGTGAATATGAAAACTTAGGATACTTAAATATTTTTTGGACAGTATAAAGGTAACGTATTGTGTAATTTTGTTGCTTACTGTTTCGATTGTCCAGTTAAAAGCAATGATTTGATTTTGATTTCAGTGCTCAAGATTTGTTTAGACATTCTCTTTTTCATGAGTCTACAAATAGGTTGAGTTAGTATTGAACTTTCCTGATAACAAACACATTTTATCTATAGGCTAATAAGAAACTAATATAACCCCTTGCAAATATGATTTAAGGCATAGGCACTCTTTGTGCCTTCAGTATGTAGGTAATGAATCCATTGGTTAGTGAACTCATGCTGAAACTTTTCATAATAAGCGTCGTTATTTTGAATGATAATATAAAGTCATAGCTTTTGCATTGAATTAATTATGATATTGTTTTATTTGCATTTGTTTTTTCATATGAGTCAATACAATGTTTAACGTATTTTAATAAATTTTGAGAAAAAATATACGTAATAAAAATGGAGTTGATAAAGTTGTTAAATATCCTTTGACTGTTAAATATACTCGGGAATGGCGATCCTTTGGAAGGTAAGCATCAAGTTGGACCATTTCCATGAGTGGCTTGATGGTCCAACCTAACGAAGATGATGCGGTGGTTGGCTATCTTTATTCTTCTTCATCGATGTTGTTAGATATTTAGAAATGCTTGTGATGGGCAATGAAGGAGTCAAAGTAGTCTTTCAATGGGCCAAAGAATATCATAAAATCATCTGATCTTATGGTACTACATGACAGCTTTTAGGTGAATATAGCTGACAACTTTTGTATAGTATCTTGTGTAGTTTTGTATGTAAATTAATTTGTGTAAGATGTAATAACTTCTTGGAACTCTTCCGGTGCTATCATGTAAATGAGAGTGGCTTGGAAATGCGCTAATCCTTAAATCTTTAATAGAAAAAGATTGCCTTGGAATTATTGCAATGTTTTGGGAATTTTAATTGCAAATTTTGCAATTAGATATTCATGGTCATAACACTAATGCAGATAGGATGGTTTGAAAGTTTTTAGCTCCCATCTCAGTTAATCTAAGTTTCATGAGAATCAAAGTTTGCTTTATTTATTTGCCTAGCTAGTTATATTATATATTTATCTTAGCACAATCACAGTTTGTATTCTTAAAACATTTCTTTCATTTGGAAGTGCATTATTCTTGACAACATATGGAAAAAGACACAGTTGCGGTTTATATTGTTACAATTCAATTTTGCCCCAATTAATGCCAACGTTAATTTAGTGATCAAATTTTTCAAGCGGAATGCAGCGATAATAAATATCACATCCCAATTTTAATAAATTAGTGCTGAAATGTATGGAATTATAGCCGGCGTGATGACTAAATATTTATCAATTTCATTGAATTAGTGCAAATGTACCCAGATTATGGCGGCGATGGCCAAATTTACATCTAATTTTAATAAATTAGGGCAAATGTATGGAATTATAGCTAGCGATGGCCAAATATCCTATCCCAATTTCCACGAATTAGTGCAAATGTGCGAATTATGGCAAGCGATAGGCAAATATTTGCCATTGAATTAGTGAAAATGCTTGAATTATAATGGCTGATGGCCAAATATACGTCTAATTTTAATAAATTAGTGCAAATGTATGGAATTATAATAGCGATGGTCAAATATGCATCCCCGATTTCGAATTAGTACAAATGTACCGAATTATGAAGCGATGGCCAAATATATGTCCGATTCATTGAATTAGTGCAAATGTACCAAATTATAATAAGCGATGGCCAAATTTTCTGTCCCTAATTTCAATAAATTAGGTACAAATATATGGAATTATAGCCGGCCCGATGGCCAAATATACATCCCAATTTGTTTAGAGAAGAAATGATCTCGGTTGTCATCGATTTTCTTTGATGAAGGAAACCCCGTAGTCCTAGAGTTTGAGATAAAAGTTATTTGAGAATAAAAATGCTATTTTTTTCATTTGGAAGTCATATTCTTGCCAACATATGAAAAAGACACACTAGTTACAATTTATATTGTTAACTAAATAGGCAATCAATTCGGTACAACTTTCTCATTATAGAGATGTAGGTATTTGGTATAAATATGCAAAGTACTTTATATGTGTAATTTTTGACATTACATAACAAATAATATATATTGATTAGTTATAAGAAATTGTCAACAAGTTCATTGAGGATGACGAGTTATAGTTAATACAAATGTCGAGAAAGACCTTAGGCATACGAATGAATTCGAGAAAGACCTTAGGCGTATAGAACTACATTATCGGTGAGTATGCGGCAATTTGATACTGACAAGTAGTGTAGGAACACGGTTGTCTGCATATACATGCATGGTGTAAAGATTAACCTGACAAAGGGCACAAGGTAAAGGAGGTAAAAGCGGCGATGGCGGATACTTGATGGTAAGGCATCGGCTATGGTAGTAACCTATGATAAGCCGCGTGGAAAGAAGAGCATACAACCCAGAGAGTCATCCGAGCGTATAAAAATAGTAATATACCCACCAAAGAATCATACGGCACAAGAGCTTTAAAATCCGATTGAAGCCTTGGCATACATTGATACGAAAGCCAGACAAATAGAATGTAACATAGTTAGAGGTAAAATAGTTTAAAATTTTGTTTAAAACTTTGATTGAAACACCCGATGTTGACATGAGATAAAGCGTGTATCGTAATATAGATCGAAACATGCGAGGCAAGGCCATTCTGGGGGCGGCGTCATGCATAAAACTTCTGAAAACATATATTAGGCGTAACATAATTATAGTCCGAGCAGTTAGGACCCCAAAATAAAATCCTTACATAGGCGATTAAAAACCATATCGTACACCAAGCATGCCGTTCACGGGAGGAACACCAACAAGAATCCCAACTAAAAAGTAAGCAAAGTCACTAATATCAAAGCGTGGCAGGAATAACAATGAATCGATAGATAATAATAGTCGATGCAACAGTAGAAATCCTTTGGACAAACAGAATTCAATTTAAGCGAAAACATCAGCGAGACTCGATCGTAGAGCGATGACAATTAGTATAAGTAACCACTAAACTTGACAATTAGTATAGCGTGACCACTAAAACCAGCAGTCAGGGGCAAAACCAAAATACAAAAAATTAATTAATACTACGGAAGAAAGCTATATGATATTTTTTGAGATTAAAAGATGCAAACCTTATTTGTTGTTGGAGGAGGTATATATAGAAGAAAGCTCATCTTACTTTAGCGGCGACATATCCAGGGCTAATGGGTAAAAAGGCTTCGGCTTAAATTAAAAATTGAACCAACAAGTAGAGACTTGATATTTGCCACATTCTCGGTATAATGAATGGCAATTCATAATACAAAAGCCTGCTAATAGTAAACCCGGAGAAGCTTGATCAGGCCGTTGATGAAAGTTCATGAGAGTTGAGAAAACAAACTACAGACACAAAACCAACGGCCATGATCACAAAATTGAGAATGCACTTGTCCATGGAAGATATTAGAGAGGGAGGAAGGAGGGTGTAGGTGTTTGTGGCACATTTCTGCGTGCATTTCTAGTAAAATCAAGGGTGCAGGAAACCACTGACAATATATTTATTTAGAAACTCTGGGACATGCGCATATAACCGTGGGTGGTCATTTGGCCATTAGCCTGGACATCCAACTTCTCTGGCAGTAGTCTGGCATTTAAATACGACATGCGACATGAAAATGGCTTACGTTAGCGATGAGCAACTCGTTCTTTATAGCATTGTCAATTGTTGTCTATTTTTCATTTTTTTTTTACTTATTTTAACTTAGATGGCTTTTGTAAAGAGTAGTCTAAGTGTTAAAGTTGGACGACATTTCAAGAAGTGCCACCTAAGAAGAATTTAGACGGCACTTTATGCCAGCGCCGTCTAAGTACTTCTTAGGCGACGTTTTTATATGTATCTAAGTAATGCATATTTTGTATTTCGATTTCGTAATGGAAGACACTTATGGTTCTTCCATATCCTACAAATGAAACAATTGATAGCATATGAATATTTATAATATAAAAACTTTACTGCGATTTGTAGGTTTCATATAATTGTTTTCTATTAAATTATTGTAAAGAAAAAAAATTAATTTTGATGTTGGAAGTCACAAATTCAGGAGAATTTTTAAATTGGATCCACAAAAATGCCTAATTTAGTTTTTTAATGTTAGATTAAAACCATGAAATTTCAAAGAGATGATTATAACTTAGACTATGATGTCTATTTGTAACGGTTTAATAGTTGGGTTGTTTGGACATCCGCTGTTTGGTTTACTTTATTTTCGTAACAAAAAATTGAGGAATAAGTTTTGGTTAGTTGATTAGAAGTTGTCTTTTGTACCTAGTATAAATTAAAATTATGGAGTGTAAAGCTTGTGGAGATTGTGTGATTGCATAAATTACTAATTATATATGAAGAGAATAGGGGCTCCAAACATAAGAGCTGTTGTTAAAACTTGAACAGTTTAGAGTAGTTAAAAGGGTTAATGGCGGCACTATGTTTACTTGCCACCAATGTTACCGATCGATCACATGTTTCAAAGTGACCCGATCGATCACCAATCTTTTAAAAAATGTCATACTTTCCTTTTCCGTTAAAAATTCTCTTAACTAATCGTTAAATCGATCACATGACAATAACGCTGACTTTTAGGGTATTTTGGAAGGTCGCGTACCACCACTTTAATCTTCATTCATCATCTTCAAGTACAATTTCTGCCAGCCTTGCCATTCTATTATACACCACCACCACCACTCTCGTTATCACATCGCCCCGCCCACAGCTACTGCATTATATTGATTCACACATTGCAATCTGTGCGTTTGTCTAAGAGCACCATAACAATTACCATCAAAAGTTTGTAATCTGTCAATTGACAATAATTCCACAACAAAAATCATCAACCAACAATAAAGTATTCAAAAGCTTCGTCACCCTGAAAATCGAATCGAATGTCCCGATAAAATTGTAAAGAAGTAAGATTCAATTTTTTCATGGATGATTTCCTCGACTAGATATCCAATGAATTTCATAGGGCGACAGTCATATCCAATTGACTGGTAAAGTTCTAGTTTTTCATGGTATCGATTGTCCCAAATATAGTTGTCGGTAAAGTTTCCATTTTTCCATCATGAAAACAAATTTCCCAAATTTGATATTCGATGGATTTCATGAAACTTGAGATCAATTTGTTACTTAGCAAATATATGACTTCTATCCAAGTATAAGTCAAATGTCAAAAGAATGACTAAACAGTAGCCAGAATAGTCTAATGATGGTAAAAAGTTGTTTAAAATAGTGAAAAAATGGATGTATGTTTGGAAGATGAGGTATGGGGTTTGGGTTCAGGTGCGTTTGTGGTGGTGAAGGAGGTGAGGGGCGGGGTTGTGGAGCCGTAGAGGTGATGTAAAGAAGGGAATGTTTACTTTTTTGTTTTTCTTTTTTATTAATTAGTACTACTATAATAGTTTTTTTTTTATTTAAGAATTCGTATTGTGAACTTCCAAAAATGCCCCTTAAAAAGTCATGTGTTGGTCATGTGATCGACTTAAAGGTTGAGATTAACGCAATTTTTTGATAGAAGAGCAATCGTGTTTTTAGTGGTGATCAACGAGGGTCACTTTTGAAATATATATGTGATTATTTGTATAGATCACGCTACCATTAACCACAGATTAAAATGTTCTAACTTATAACATTTCAGTATCTTTAATTGCCAGACTCTTCAAAATAAAGAAATTAATGATTAACAAAAGATTTGCCAAATAACATCATTATATAGTCATAATCCAAATATGCCAAAAGAATGGATATGATATGATCTTAATAAGATCATACCACTAATAAGTATATAAGGACTCAAGATCAGACCAATAGGTATGAATTCTCACCTAGTTAATGCTTAATACATACGATACTCAAAATATAACCTAAGGAATATGAAGCTCAGGCTACAAATCATGTCAACTTTAAAGTCAGTTCTAAATATTTAGAAAGTAAAGAAATGAGGGTAGTGTGCTGGAAGATCAAATAAGTTTAGTTCCTTGATCACACAAGCTAGTAACAACAAACTCTCGATGATGTTTCAAAAGTGCGAGGGGTTCGGTTTTTGATATGGATTTAAAAGTAAGTCAGTCAACCGGTTTTTGGATTTTAAGCCAGTTTGATTGGATCGGTTTTTTACATAGCTAAACCATGGCCGTCGGCCCGGTTGTTTTTCTTATTAAAAAGCAGGTTCAAAACAGATCGGTACCTTAATAATAAGGTACTACGCGTCTCCTTAGTGTAGTGATCTGTGAACACGTTAAACTACTTCTACTTTCATCTTATCTGACTCTTCATGATAAAGCTCTCTTTAGTTCTCTAACAGACTGCATTTTTTGCTCAATTTGGTAATATAGCCGGTGGTTTCTTTGACCCACTTAGTCCACTTACCCAAGCGGTAGAATTTGAAGGAGTGATAGCTCGATTAGTGTTTTTCTAACACAAGTGGTTGACTATAGATATACTAATTTATAATTTGTTTATTTTTTTACTTTTGTAGTCAGATTTGTATAAAAGGTCTACATGCATACTCGAGCTCTGATTTGTTTGAATTGCCCAATTAAGTTTTTTTAACTCTTTTAACATAAGTGAATGCAGAGGGATGATCTTTGGTCACCCGATTGAAGCCGATGGAAATGAATTAGATCCATGTTGAGATTTCGAGCCATTTAAATAAGATGGTCAGTTTGGATCTTTATCAAATTTAATGATTAAAATCTTGAAACTCCATTTTTCTCATTTTTATATTGGGTTATTGTGAATGGTATCTTTTGAATATATGGTAACCTGATTCATACTCTTCGTTTTGTTATATGTAGGTGATTAGCTATCGAAATTATAACTTATAATGATGATGTAAATGAAGATAAAAAGTCAATTCCACAGATGAAAGCACATGAGTAATGAGAAGTTTAGAAATAACCCGAAATAAATTAGAACATGATAATTATACGTCCACTTTTAAAGGTAGCAGTAATGAGAGTTGTAAATACCCAAATGATTTAATATGGTAACTATCTCATATCCCTTGATAATTGTACACAGGTTATAAGATGTATCAATATAACTTGAAATATGCCAACAAAAAAATGCCAACAAAGAAATGCAATCTAGAATGCTTAAAGAAGAACTTAAAATCATAGGAGGAAAAAAATCAATGAAACAACATAAAACCAAGATAGAAAATGAGCAATAATTTCAAATTAATGCAAAGAAAAAAACAAAGGAAAAAAAATATAGGAACATGTCAAAGGAGAGAATGAAAAAGAAACTTACCCAAATTAAAAATTCAAGGCAAATAAATATAAAATAAATCGGGTCCCTCTGAAATCATTCCATTAAATGTATTGGTGATGATTTTCATTCAAAACTAAATTCTTGCTAAAATCTCACAACCATTGGATCAAATCCAGCTCATAACTATCATCTCAGACGGTCAATAGCTGCTTAATCTCCCTACTTAAGCAATAATAGCTAAAGCCAGCCGCCGTAGATAATATACTATTATTTTTAAGTTAAAACCTCATTGTTTCTTTTGGATCTTACTGGAATTCGTTAAAACCTCGTTCTTTCCTTGAAATCCTTTGACAACCCATTTTTTTTCCTCGTAGACTGACTTTGTAGCCTTGTTTAGGCGAGGAGTGGAGAAAATGTCAAAGTTTTGATCATTACATCCACTTACAATGATCAGGGAATTAAATATACAATAAATGTTGTATATAATGAAGTTGTTGCGAGATCAAGCCTCACATAATCCTTTAACATATACCCTTTTGGATAATATCTTTTGATCAAATTTTAAATATGGTATATAGTACAGGTTGTAAATGAGCGTAATTCTTAAATATTGTATTGTCATATATACATTTTTAGGTATTCTTTTCTTCTCATCACATGCTTGGCAAGCTAAGTATATATGATTTTTGGATAGGCAATTATTATGACTCCAGATAGAGGCATTCTTATGCTCTGGAAGCTTTCTTTTACTTTTTTACTATAGTTTGCTACTACGGCTACATTCACTTATTGACCGCGAGCAAATTCTCTCCAAATTTAAATAATCATTTACTCTTAAGATCCATGACCATACAATCGGAATTCTTTTGAATGTGATTCTTTTGGTTACTCATCCTTAGATAAAACATATATCTGAAGAATTATAGCATGTGTTTGAATATCTAACATGCCTTTTACATAAATGAACATAGATTTGGACTTATTGTAACTAATATGTCTTATATTTTTAATTGTAGGTGCGTCGGACATGGAACACACTAAACACTAAATGAGCATAATTCTAAAGTTTATTACTTATTTACACATTGGATTTTCATATTTAGATATTTGGGAGTTTATCACTTATAAGTTTCATTATAACGAATGCTGATGAAAATATGGCCCACAGAGATCGTAAATCACCAAATATCACTACATTTAAGGAAGTAGGTCTTATTTGATACTCTCTAACATCATGTTGCATGAATTTTTTTTCAAGTTTCAGAAATATTTCTCTCTATGACTTGTGTCCATTTCAGGTAGATTTGATTCCCACTCATCTTGGTATCATGATGAAGTCTTGTCGCACATATATAAAGAGCCATTTCATGCTGGTAAATTTACGAGGTATTCAAGTAGTTTTGGTTGCTAGATACAATCCATATACATATTGTTAAATTGTTTATTGATAGATTTATTTTTATATGGATGGAAGCTCAGCAGCATACCTCAAAATTTGTTACTTTGGCATATCAATCTTTAAATCTCTGAGAGTTCTTTCATTCTTTAGTCGTCACTTGTACATTTAAGATTCAAATCAATTGTTGGAACCCCACCATACTTGCCTCATAGGCATATTTTGTCGACTTAATCTTCATTATTTATTATTATCAAAATTAATTACGGAGTGGATCCCATAAGTGTACATGTTGTTATTTCTGATCGATATATGTCTTCTCTATTAAGTTGATGATTTGACAGTGATCTAATCCTATTGAGGTTGTGCTAGATGTTAATTCAAGGAGACAAGTTGCCGGTAAGTGTATTTTTATTTATGAATCTATTGTTGCATATTTAAATCCGGTTGTCTGTCCCCGCAATTTACATGCTCTAAACAATATACCCATAACGATTATTCTGTTGATCCAACCTATAACCACTTTTTTCACAAAATACTCTTTAATGCTTATAGTTGATGATTCATCTAACTTAAATATCTTTCAGTCGACCTATGTTTCTGAGTTCAGCTTCTTTTCTGATTTAAATACCAAATCAGTTCGTTCTAGATTCGTCAGCTCAGTTAAACCGAGGACATAGTTCTTTTATCGATGCAAATTAGGCTATGAAGTTTCAACCAAAATATAAATTCAAGCCAAACATAATTGAAATTATAGTTTCATTAATTTCTTTAGTCGTTGAATCATTAAATGCTCTCATGTTTCATTGTGAAAATTTGATATTTGATTTTTTTGAGCTTCTATTTACAATTGATACTGAGTCGTCGTCAGCGTTTGTAGTTGTAGATATATATTAGTAACAGATCTTACACCTAGGATCAAACAAATATGATACTGCATCTTAATTTTTTCTTAATCAATTTCAATTTATTATTTGTTTGATGATTTATGTAAAGATTATAATTAATAATAAGAAAGTAGGTGATAATGCAGCTTAGGTAGTAAAATCTTTTCTATGAATATATAACCAAATAAAAGGTACATGTGAGCTACCAGAAAGTAGCCAACTCCCAAGAAATTTAGAACAATGCACGATTATAAATAAAGCAAATTATTGATTATGTAATAAAAACCCTTATGCCCACGTCTTAAACGTCCCCCTGGAGGAATGTCTACATCTAAAAGATTTTGATATTACAAATAATCCCAAAATTAGTTATATTTCAATGATATTTCCTTATTTGAACTTATTCTTTTATTTAATTTTAATTAGGTTGACTCTTAATTGTTTTCATGAGTTTTTGGTATGTTAGAAAATGATGATTGATGATGAGGGCTATGATGAATAGGTAATTATTGGAACTTTATTAAAGGCCATCAAAATATTGTGTTAATGTGTCTTGATTTATTTTGTTAATGTGATTTTTAAAAAATATTCTCATGAATTAGTCTTTATTTTATTGTGTAGATGATATGTTAAATGGAATGGCAATGAAGACATTGAGGGTGTTGATCAAATTTTCACTTTAGTGCATTAAATCTTTTGTGAATAATATTTCCATGTATATTTATTTTACACATATGCGTAGTATATTGAAGAACATACATTTTACTTATTAGCCTTTTGTTCATTAAAAAAATTGGTCATTGCTTACTAAAAAATCTTTATATGATTAACTTTAGAGGCGAGTCTGCGTTTGATGAGTTGGATTGAAATATGAAAATAATTTTGTTTATACAAGAGGGAGCTCTGTCTTTTTAGCAGATGTTATATGAAAAGATCAGGAACGTCACGAGGCAGCTAAGTCCCTGTCTTCTTACCAAATAATTTTGTTACAATTTCTTATCATTTGAAAATACGAAAGTCGGGTTCTCTAACATGGACAATTACAATGATATATGAAGAGAAGGAACGAGACATAAAAATAAGGGGGGGCAAAGTTTTAACAAAGAAGACTAACCACTGTAATAGGAAAAGTGCAAAAACAAATAACGAGACAAAAAAATAAGGGGGGAAGTTTTAAAAAAGATGATCGAAGTATTATAATAGGAAAAGTGCCAAAAAACTAGATGCTGCTAACAAGAATTGAACTTAGAAAAAAGATATGAAAGCTCCACCACTTTACCAATTGCACCACACTAGTACTTGTTTATGAATGAACATCTAAATATAAGGGATCCTTCTGAATTTGGGGCTCTGTTCCAAAAACCTATTTGCGCACCATGTTAGCCGGGCCTGATGGTCTTAAGGAGATACCTAAGGCATGACACAAACGATTTTCAGATTATGTGGCCACTTAGGGCTTTTCTCACGGTATTTCGATAACTATCTCTTTATTTACATACGGGATTGACATGTGACTTACATTCTTCTTTACGTGGATGATATCCTTACATTAATTGCATCTCCCATTAAGCTTCGGGCATGTATACTGAACAATCTCTATTCTAAATTTTTCATGAAGGATTTTGGCCCACTCAGTTATTTCTTGGAAATTTCTATTTCTAGAATCTCTTATTATATTTTTTGTTTCTCAAAAAAAGTATATATGTTGAATAAATTATTGAGCAACCTGACATGTCTTTCCATAAACCTTCTTCCAATCATGTTGACTCAATTTGCAAACTTAGTGCTTCCATAGGAAATCCATATCATGCTCCTTCTAAATATTGTGATCTTACTGGTGTAGTATAGTACTTAAATGCTTTAAAATGAATCATTTGATGTGTTACTAGACATGATCTTTCATGTGATGTTCAACAAGTTTGTCTCTTCATCCACCTTTACTCGCACTATTTGATATGTTAAGGGTACTCTTGGTTACGGTCTCTACATCTGTTTCTAAACTTATCTCCTTTACATATGTTGATTGAAGTGAATGTCCAAACACTCGAAGCTCTACCTCTGGGTATCGTGTTGATTTGGGAGATAATGTTATTTCTTCATCTATCTAACCACAACCCACTCCTTTTAAGTCCAGTGTCGAGGTTGAATATAAGTGGCTTGTTAATGTTGTCTCGAAATCTTGCTAGATCAAATCTTCTTATAGAACTTTTTTACCCTTTCTCCCCAATGACTGTTGTCCATTATCAAATGTGACTGTCATTTATTTATCTGGTAATCAGTTCAACGTGGCCTTAAGCAATACCGAGAAATTGATATTCATTTTCTCGTTAAAGAAAGTTTAGCGAGGGAAAGTTGCGATTCACTAAATGTTCTTCATTATCAAATAATATCAAATATATCACCAAAATTAACTATTCATGACTCTCAATGTTCGTTCACCTCCTCCCGTTTAGAGCTAAGGGAATAGTAGACAATAAAATATACTATGAACTATATTAGAGATATATTATTATTTTATACATTTATGTAGAAATCAATTATATTTATTTAACTCAATCTTAATTGTAGCTTGTTGTGTAGCATATCTTTATTGTATATGATTTCTAATTTTTTGTATAGCTAGTAAACGAGGCAGACTTGTATATAATTATTGTATGATATCAATAATCACGCAAGAAAATTCTTTATATCAGATTTATGCATGTGCCTTATATTCATTCTTGACTCAACTTTATTGTGTTAAGTTTATCCATTTTACTCCGAGACATGGAGATCTCTTGTAGAAATTCAGATATTGAAGGAGATGAGAACTTCCATATTGATAGTTGAATATCATTCTAGAGTTAACACGATTTAGTTCATAAATTTTGAAAAATTTTAAAGCCTCAACAGTTTTTGGCAATTAAATTAAATGGCTTAAAGTTAAATATGGTATTATTACCATCATCGGCCGACCGACTTCCAGCGGGCGGCGTCGGTGGCGGGTGATTTTGAGCGCAAAGCAGGTAGAGCGGCGACTGAGGCGGAGGAGGGGCGTGTCGGCAAGTAGACGTATAAGGCGAGTCTCCGAGCCCGTTATGACGTGTGCCCTATTTTGAAAAGCCTGATGAATTTATTCGCTTATTTTGGTTTTCCTAAAATTATGGGACTAGTTATATTTAGGTTTTATTGATTATTTGTCATTTTAATCAACTAATTAATTGTAATTAATTATGTGATGACAATTAATTAATTTCCTTTATATTATATCTTTTAAATTAATTTTAAAAGTGATATACTTGATTATAGTATGACTTAAACACTTAATGTATTTTAGAAAATATTTGTGATGAATATTTTCTATAATATGTATACGGTTAATAATTATTGGTAATAATTATTAATTGACATGTGTATGATAGTGAGTTTATATTAATTAATTTTAATATGTGTAATTACATGGATTAATTAATTTGATAATTACAAACATCGTTTTCGATGCCATTTAAAATATTTATTAAGTTCATTTATGTGATTTAATAAAGTGCACATATTTGTAATGGTGATTGGAATGGAGGTATATAGTATAGCCCGTTTATTTATTTTTTCGGTCTGCGAACCGTAATGTTGTAAATGACATACGAGTCGTATTTCTTGTATTTATTTATTCTTTGTTTACCATGACTTGCAAAGGCGTCTAAGATGGGTTAGTATGTAAATATTGTAACAAGTGAAGATATTGAAGATCGTTTCACGGTGGTGATCTTTGGTGAATTTCGGATGGATCGGGAAGTCTGAATCCTGAGGGTAGGACTTATGTTAGTATTTGATAAATACTTGTAATAGGTTCTAGGGGCCATATCATTATATATCTCTTGAATGTGCATTACTTGTTTTATTTTTCATGTTGCGTGTATTGCTTGATTATGTGCTAGTATTGTCGTGAGTAAATGAAAGCTCAAAGTAATAATAATACCATGAAATTAAAATTTAAGCAAGAGTATCGAAGCCAATTTTAAAGTTGTCTGATCAAGCTGCATCAATTAGGCGCGTGATGTGGTGTTACAATGTTGCATTTGATATGACAATGAATAAATGTTGAAGTGATTTCATGCGTTGTGGGCTTTGGATGATCGATCGAAAACACTTTGGTTTTAGTGGTATGCTTAACCGGTTTCGGAGATACAAATGTTGGAGTAGCGTCACGTAAGGGATCAAGAGTTATGTAGTTTTACATAATTGGTTGACAACACACTATTATAGCGGATTCAAAATGTAGCGGTGTTGGTTTGAATTTAAGTGTAATAGGTCTTAATCTTAATATATTTAGGTGAGATTTGAAGTATTAGTATTTACTTTACAATTTATTTGTAAGTGTTTTTAGCGTGATAGTTTGCGGGAGTACGTTATTTTATTTACTTATTCTTGTGGGGTAATATGGCTACTATACAGAACTTCGGTTATTCGTAGCTTGAAAAGTGCAATTTGAATCTTCAATTTTGGCCCAGTGGTCTCGAAACTTGAGAATCATTCTCGAGCAAGAGAGGGCCGAATGTTGAACAATAAGGTTCCAGCGAGCCTAATGATAGTGCACAAAGTCGGAAAAGGGATCTCACTTAACCTGGGGAGTCGTGTTGTGGATGTCCGATGTCACCGTGGCACGCGATATGGAACGCTTTGTTCCAAATTGATATGAAAAGGTGGCGGCATGTAATATACCGACAACGAGGAATTATTCGAAAGGAAGAGTAGAAAGCGAGATATGACAGCATGCGTGCTCTGGAGTGGACTGATGGCTGAGAGCAGACGGGCCATGACCACCATATCATTAAAATGATTGGCTTGGTCGTCGACTTCAGCATACAGGCACCGATGTCTCAAAGCTGGTACGTGGATGCAAATCACGAAATCTGCTTCGAGACAAATTCTCACCAGTTTGTCATGAACTGATATGCACAAGTTTGAGTTATCTCTAAGCGAGCGCATAAGATGATCTGAATCTTGAGGCGAACACAGGTAAGACTAAAACTCTGCTCACTTACATTTTGGTGGTCCAAAACAGAAGAAATTCAAGAAGAAAGAAGTTTGCAGCCAGACCCGAGGTTAGGTAATCCCAGGTTCTTTGGAAAGGGAGGAGCTAAGGAAAGGATAGCCAAGTGTCATTATTGCGGAAGCACAGGTCATTTGAAGTCGACACCAAACGAGGAAGTTCGCGGATGATAGGAAAGAATGGTCTCGTGACATTTCAGCCTACAGTGTGGTATTGAAGTTTGTACAGCTACAATTCTGCGCCGTGGGTCTTAGACACCCCGATTTGTGGTTCTACGTATTTTATTAAGTAATATCTGGGGAACTCGAAATTGATAGAAGACTGAAAGAGGGAAATGGACTCTGGCGTGTGGAAATGGCGCGCGAGGTTGCGCTGCGGTGGACCAGGTAGTTTAAATTGCCCACGGCCTTGTTTGAACTTATCTAGGTTTACTATGTACACGCAATTTGCAAGAATATTATTTCTATTTGTTTGAATAATGATGGTTTTCGTTTTGATAGATCACGATAATTTAAGATCGCGGGAATGGGGGTAGTATTTGGTACGGCTTCCCTTGAAATGGTCTATACGTTTTAGACATGATTAATGAGTCATATAACATAAACTTAAAAGCGGAATAAGCCTAATGACTTAAACCAGGCATACTATGGCGTGGGAGGCCAAATTCGCGTGGGGCGAATCAAGAAACTCCGCTCCGTTGGAATCTTTGAAGGTTTCGATTATGAATACGATAAGTGTGAGTCTTGCCTTACGGGCAAAATGACCAAAATGCGCTCAGCAGGCACAAATGAAAGGAAAGTGATTTGTGGGGATCATGCACTTGATGTATGTGGGCCCGATGAACATCTACTTGAAAGGAGGTTATAACTACTTAAATTACATTTCATTATTTCATTAGATGCGGTTTTGTGTATGCGATGAGACCTGGCTCACGAGTCTTTGAGAAATTTAAGGAGTTCCCGAAATGAAGTACAAAACGATTGAAACGAAGACAATAAAGATTATCGGTGCGATAGAGGTGGAGAATATTTGAGTCACAGTTGATACTCATCTTAGAAGTGTGTATTGTTTCACAACTTCGCTCCAGCGAGAGCATAGGCGTGTCGAAAGGAGAAATAGAACATAACGGCGTATGGTTCGTCATGATGAACTTCTCGATGCAGTTAATTTGCGGGGATATGCGCTTCATGGCACCTTAAGCGGATGTCCAACCAAATTCGGCGGATAAAACTCCCATGAGCGTGGTTTGGAAAGATTCCCGAAGTTGGGTTTCTAAAGATTTGGGCGAAGCTTATGTTAAGAGATTAGCAAAGATAAACTTGCGCCCAATCGATAAATCTCTTATTCATAGGATATCCAAAGGAAGCAGGTTGGTTCACTACTTGCACGAAGCGGGGAAGATAAATCTTCATAGCGAGCAGGGAGTATTCGCGAAAAGGAATATACGTCGAGAAAGGACTAGAAGTAATGGTGTTCATCTTGATGAAGGCTGGTGATGAAGTCAAATGTCGATCATCATCTGGCATCAGCCTTGAGTGGAACGCTAACTGCATAGAAGACCAGTTATTTGATCGCGGGAAAGGTACGTTGAAGAACGACCGCAGGAGATCAGCCAGGGATCGCCCCGCGGGCAAAACTTGGTATGGTGAGAGGCTTTCATCGTTGAGTGGCGAGCCAGCTTCTTTATAAAGAGAAGCAATGAATAAGGATCTTTGACGAATGGCAAGCTAATATGCGATAGAGATGGATTACATGTGAAAAGCGAGGTTTGGTCCTTGTTGAATTTACCAAATGGGGCTCGCCACATTGAATGTAAATGGGTATTTAAGAAGAAACATGATAAAGGCGAGCGTTGATGTTTGAAACTGACTTGTAGCGGGTTTCAAAAGCGAGTTCACGGTGGACTATGGCGAAACTTACTCGCGGTGGCATGCTTAAATCATCCGGATAATCTTGTGACCTAATGCTGCATTTCGCTGACTATGAAATATGGAAAATGGATGTAAACTTTCTGAATGGAAATTTAGGAAATGTACGTGGGTACAACCTCAGAAACTTCATGTCCTAAGGACCTAAGAAGGTATGCAGTTGCAAGTCCATTTATGGTCTTAAGCCGGGCATCCATGATTGGAATCTCAGTTTTGATGAATCAATCAAAGAAGTTTGGTTTCATCGAAACGAAGAAGAATCTTGTGTGTATATACAGAAGGTAGAATTAGAGTTATGTATGCATTCATGTAGTCATGTATGTAGATGGCATCAGCATAGTATCATAAACAAACATTAGGTTATAGCTCGGTCAAGGATTGGTACATTGCAAATGTTTCTCAATGAAGGACTTAGGCGAAAATACGGTATATACTTGGAATAAAGAATCAGGGATCAGGCGAGGAGGCTGATTGGACTTTGTCGGGATCTTTATGTGAATAAGGTGCTGCCGAGGTTGACATGAGTAATTCAGGGTAATCTCCCCATGAGACATGGAGTTATTTCAGTGCAGTGTCCAGCTACTTAGTCTTGAATGAAGCAGAGAATGAGCATACCTTATCTTGACTATGGATCCATCGTAATACATTGTCTGTAGACTGATGTGTGCTTTATGCACTAAGTGTAACGATAGATACCAAATCGGTGAAAGCCCTTTGGATTGCGATGAAGATGCGTCTTGAAGTATCGAGAAAGGCTAAAGATGCTTTCTTGGTATATGGTGGAGATGAGGATTAGTGACGGGGTACACGGCGGTTTTCAAAGCGGCGAAGGCGACTATCGTTCCCGATGCAGGTATGTATTTTGTCACCAGCGGTGGAGCGATTATCTTGGAGAGTTCCAAGCAGTCTTGCATTGCCGGGTCACCCACAGAATACGAGTAAATTATGACGTCTGAAGCCCATTAAAGAAGCATGTTGGATAAAAGAAGTTAGGTGACCGAACTTGGTGTAATTTTAGATTGAGGGACGGTGGAGTTGCTTTGTGACAATCTTGGGGCAATAGCTCGAAGCTAAGGAACCCACAGAGCACATCCTGGAAATCCAAGCACGTGCTCGAGAAAGTATCACTGATTAGAGATATGCTTGATAGAGGTGATGTCAGAAAGTATGTAAAGTAAAGCAGAGAGGCCAATCGGCCGACCCGCTTTACTAAAACCACTAAGTCGGGTGAAACATGATGAGCATCTCACGGCGAACATAGGTCTTAGGCAGATGTATGATGGTGTTAGAGTTAAGTGGAAGTCGATGTATCTGTTATTGTTATGTGAACGTATTTGAATATTATTGCTTAACTATATTTTAATATATTTGTTTCTTTGTTATATATGTTTGAATTTACATATAATATACATGTAGTGTATCCTCGATGAGTGAAAGGTTAAATCCACAGGATTGATACATGTTTTAAAGAGGTAACGTGAGCGTTAGTGCTTTCTTGACCTAAACATAGGATAGCCAAAGGCCTTAGAATTGGAATCTTGATAGTTAGAGGCGACAAGCATCGTATGACTAACGTGGTGTTTTGATTAGTGATCAAGATTGTTTTGATTAGGCTATGAAGGACTAGATCAATCTGAGTGAAGTGCCGGTGCGGTATTTGGGGCTGAGTATGACCAGCAAAATTCATAGAAGATATGTATATCATTGTCCTATGACATTTGTTTAGAATTTAGGATAGATCCAATTCTTAGACCTACGATATATATAACTATACGTGTTATCTGGCTACGTACTTTGACTATGACGGCGATGCACTTGGCGGGGATTATAACGGCATATGTTGGGTCGCGATGAAGTATAGCGATGGAATGTTGATATATTGGAGAGGATTTGTCCGTGCCGATATACAAGGAAGATCTCGGAGCCTTTCACGCGGTTGTGTTGGTTTATGGGGACGCCATAAGTACTTATTCAGTTCATACTCGAGTAAAAGAAAGTTGTGGGTGTTTAAATGACATATATGGTTAACTGCGACTAAGTCGGCGTGATAAAAGGTTGTAAGATAATGCGTCCAGGGAGCAGAAGTGGGGTGTTGAAATCAATGAGAATTGGTTCGTTATTATGCCACGTTGCGACGATTGTGTACTTGATTCATTTTACGATTGGGTTAAAATGTGATTATCGAACTTAGTGTTCAAGCTTAGTAATTGTATATAGTGTGGGTTCTGATAATTTGAGGGTTATGAGCGATTCTTTAGATCTTATATTAATCGTTATAATAATAGTAATTGGTCAATTATTATTATTATACAACTTGCAATATCACGAGCACAGAATTCATGTCTGATGACGATTGATTATATTTCATGTATGAAATTGAAGAACTATATAATTGAAATGTCATTACAAGGTTCTACATTTTATGTGAAATATCGATTATTAAAATAAGATAAAATTAATAGTTTATTTAATTAGTTCGAGTAATTTTAGTATTTTATCAGATAACTTGAAAGATTATTGACTCGTGCCATTATTAGCTTAATTAAATAGTTCAACTTAATGTAATAATTAGTGTCTTAACGAACTAATAGAGTTAACGAGGCAAGCCCAATACTTAGCAGATTTAACTTTATGGGCTTGTTTTAACTAGCCTATATAAAACTTTAGGGTTTCTCATCATAAGTTTTGTAAAACTTTTCACAAAATACAATAGCCCCCAAGCTTTGGCGAAATTCTCCAAATTTTTGGGGTTTTGGTTTTGTTCATCCTTGTTTCTTAGCATAGATTGAATTCTTGATTCAGCCACTCTGGTGTGGGTAGCAGAGATATCATCACGATTGATATTAACATAAGGAGGCTGAAGGAAGTCAAATTCACGTTGTGAATTTGAAGCGTGTGGATTTTGGTGGAATTTACTCATTTGGCTGACATAAGTCTCACATTCATATATTTAATTATATTCTTTGTGATGAATAATGTAGTATCTTGGCTTTAAAAGATCTCACGGAACTATGGATTTGTATTTATACTCGTATATATCCATAGTAATTTTTCTTCAAAATTAAGTCATATTTATTTCACTTTAGTGGATCTTGGTCTCTCTGCTTTAACTTAGGCATTGGAGATCACTTCGAGCGCGACTTACTTAGTTGAGTTTTGTAGAGAGCCGTCGGGACATTGAAGAAGAGTCGGTAGCTTTCTCTACAAGTACTCGTTGATTGACGAATAGTGTCGAAGCACTTTAAGTTCTTGAGGTAAATACACCGTAATTTTTTGCCTCAATAATTTGGCGCCCACCGTGGGGCCAGAGTTTAAGGGCCTTTTGTTTGTTAGCTATAAGGTGTGTTAAGTCGGAACTTATCCCAAGTACAAATTCAGGGATTTGGATTCGACGACCTATTAGAGTAGTTTCGCTTTGATACTTGATCACAAATGGCTAGAGTAAGAAAAATTGCAAGAAAATTAAATTACTTCCGTATTACTAGAGAGACAACCAAGAAAAGAAATCGGGGCGTGAGTCTAAGAGGGAGACTACGGCTTCGGCGCAATTTTCCCGTCAACGCCATTCGCGGGACAGAAGCTAGATGCATAAATTATGGTAATAGAAACCTTCCAGAAGCCTCTAAAACTCTTTCCCGACATCGAGGTGATTAGACTACATTGAAAGTCCGTTCTTGGCCCAGGTGAGATAGAAATGTGATCGTCGGTTAGCTTTCGGATAGGTGGAAGAAAAGAGCTTCAGTTTTAATTGCTTGAACTTGCCTACGAGTGCCCTCGGCGTCGAGAATAAAGCCTTTAAACGAAAACAAAAGATAGGCGAGACTATCAGCGGTGGCGAGAAGGAGAATCATGCCTGTAGAAAGCGAAAATGGTGAAAGAGAGTTTATCTGGATGGGATCGACGCTCGTCATAGACATATGGGCCTCGTCTTCTAGAATAGAATTTCATGACAATTCAACCATCGCCGTTCCTATTGTCGCAACAAACGACTTGGACAAACAAATTGAATTGTGTTTGGCGTTGTATAAATTCTATGCTTAAAAAAGAACTTCTGTCCGATCGAGCCGGGGAGATGACTCGATGGGCGAGTTTGAGGTTTCAATTTTCTCGATTCTTTCAAAGGTTACTATCAGAGCAGGATAGATCCTGAATATAATGAAAAGACATTATCGAAAAGCTTTCCAGGAGTTGAGAGTTTACATAAAATCATTATTGATCGAGGCGCCGAGATCGTCCTCGAATGCGTACCCGTGTACATACGGAAACGAAGTCGAAGTACAATAAAAATAACACAAATCTCGGATGATTAAACTTGGACCATCCAAGTCGATGGAAGATCTGATAGCATTATTATATACGTCGGATGGCGTTTGCATTCCACACCTCCTTAACATAGAATTCAAGGCTACAAACAACGATAATGAGTATGAAGCAATGATCGCAGGATTGCGACTTGGTCTTGCAATGGCAAGAAAGAAGGTGGTAGTTCAAAGTGATTCTAAGTAGTAGTGAGGTCAGTCATTGAGCGTTAGCAGTAATAAAGAGATCGAATTACTTGACACTGATAAGAAAATTTGGAGAAGTCAAAGTTGGTCGAGCGCGTCTACGGAGATCTAGCAGTACGGATGTACTACGAAAGGGTGCCGGTGCTACCTTATGTGAAAGTTGTATGTTGTGCACCTATCGAAGTAGTGGCATGTCGTATCCATGAAGAACTTGAAATTCTAAACATATATAACGAGCCCAATGGGATGAACTCGATGACTGATTACATGACATAGTAACATTTTCAAAGCACAAGAATGAAGCTAGGTGCTTCAAGCATAAAGCTAGGGCATACATACTTATCGTGGGAGAATTTTTTTTACTTTCAGATTACTCTGAAACCTCAACTCATTGTATAGCAGAACCAATGGTTTTCATATGTGATGATTCCTTTAGCGAGTCCCTTCCATTTGCTTAGGGGAAATGGACCTACTTGGTCCATTCCCAACAACACTGGACAACAACAAGTCATGCATTGTGGCCATCGACTATCTCATTAAGTGAGTTAAGGCCAGAACAGTAACTACAAACTAGACGGATGTCGAAAGTTTCATATGGAAATAAATAGTTTGAAGAGTTGGAGTGCATGCAGTTTTAACTTCCTTCTGGTAAAAAATTTCATGGCCGTGAAAATGCGGCGTTCGTTGAGGAAGGTTGGGGAATCCATGCAGCGCTACTTAAGTCAATTATCCTCGAGCCAATGGCCAATTAGAAGAACATAAACTGTTCCATTCTTCATATTCGAACGAGCTTTGAGATCGGGGCTCCCTAAGTTGGCGGATGTCGACTCGCGGCCTCTTGTTAATGATCAGCTTCTGAGTGAACTTGGATCTCATCGACGAAGCAAGAGATGATGCATACTTCTGAAATGTCGCATTTAAAAAAAGAAATTTCACGAACTATAACAGATGGGTGAAGGGGATAGAGTTTCAAGTATGAGATTTGGTCCTACGAAGAGTAGAAGTGTCAAAACCACTAAGTCGTGACAAACCCAGTGAAAAATATGAAGGGTTATACATTGTGAACGAGAAATATGGTAGAAACAATTGTGTTCTTTTTGTGCCGGATGACAAACCAAAAGGAGCACATAGCACCCGATTAGCCTCCATAGAAAATAACTTATGATAACAAAGATAAGTTAGGACGGCTTAGGGAACATATAACATCTCACGATAGCTGGACCTAATAAAACCCTCAATGGCTTAAGGCATGCTAATGTCCAAAGAGAGCTATGGGATATCTACTAAGAAAGGTCAACGTAAAAGACATCTACGATGTCGCACTATAACATGATGTTAATACATGCAAGGCAATTATTAAGTGTGAATCTTGAAATAAGTCACACGAAGAGCGGCTAGGGTGTGATGCAGCCTCGAATAGCTCAAAAGGTGCTACATGCCTTACGACGGCTTAGGGTGCATTGCCGCCTCAAGATAGCCACCTTTTACTACAACTGAAGATAGTTTATGGCGTGATTACTACATCAAGATAGCTAAGAGGGTGTTACATGCCTTACGACGGCATATGGCGTATTGTTGCCTCAAGATAGCCACCACGGTATAAAGACCTTATAAAATAAGGCAATCTCGCCTAAAAATAGTTTAGGACGTGATAACCATCTCAAGATAGCTAGCAGGGTGCTACATACCTTACGACGGCTTATGGCGCATTGTCGCTGCAAAATAGCCATCAGGGTATTAAAAAAAACCTTACACCTAACGAAGATTAGGGCATGATACTTAGCCTCGAGAACATGGTCTTAACTTCGCACACTATGGTAGAGCCCAGTATAGATCTCAGAATGTAGTAAGGTGCCATCACACTACGCGGCTTAGGATAGCCTCGCAGTCTCGAAAATAGCCATCGGGGGGTACAAAAACTTTAATAGTTCCCCTTACTTACTTGGCTCCAAGATAAATCTTGAGAAGAAAAGGGGCAAGCACACGGATAATATACAAGACAAATGTATGAAATAAATAAGTAAAAAAATACAGGAGAAGGCGTTGTGCACCTACGGGACATTCAAAATATGCTTCTCAAAATTTATAGGAAAGTCACTTGAAAACAAAGTGCGGAAGCGCTGGGGCGTTGTCGAGCGTCGGCCTCTTGGAACAATTTTCATAGGTTTTGACATTGTTGTCTTATTCAAGATATCAGATGCAATGTCAGGACAATTGCCATTTTTTATCAACAGTGATGGCTTCATTGTCTTTCCATGCGTGAATCGCGGTGATGATGAACATATTCACGATCGATAGTAAATTTGGTAATGAATCTTGGGAGCCTGAAATTACTGCTGACGTATGTCATATCATCCCGACCTTTGAAGACCACTTCCAACATAGATATGTAACATTTACGGTGGTCCACCTGAAGTTATGAACAATCGACTTAAGATCTGGTTTACTAAGCATTGAAAATAAATCGTGGCGTGATCGAAGGGGGAAAATCAGCGGATGTGGCGCCCTCGGCTTGTGAGGGAAAATACGATGGTGAAAACAGAGTCGGTTGCATGATCTTATGGGGCATAAAATGATCAAAACACCCTCAAGTTATGTTCGGGAAAACTTGATGGTTATAACTGAGTTGGAAAAATGATCCAAATAAGGTATCCATGGATGTGGAACCAGCTTGGCTTTGCATCACCGAGGAAAGCGAAGGGGATATTCACGGATGGCTCACTTTAACTTATTCTATGGAAAATACTTGAGAAGAAAACAAAGTTGGGCCCAGCGTGACCCAAGGGGGCATCCACGGATGTGGAACATGCTGAAGGCTCTCTAGAACGCTGACCAGCAATGTTTGGGAATAATCGAGGGGTATCGCGGATGTGGCCTCATCATGACTTCTACTATGGAAAACCAGACGGTGAAAATAGAGTCTGGAGAATTATCCCAGTCGTCCCACGGATGTGGCTCACTCAGCTTAAACGTGAAACCCAATGATGAAAACAGAGTCCCGAGCTTGATCTAAAGGGGCATCCATGGATGTGGCACCATCGTCCATTTCACGTTATCGACTTAAATCTCAATCATTTTGTCCCGGCATAAAATTTGGTTTTGATATGTTAAAATTTCGTATTTGATCATACTTGAAATCGACAAAAAAGAAGAAGTTATTTAACAAATTTGATAGAAAAATAACAAAGAAATTTTTTTGAAAAAATTACATATACTCAGGGCTGAGAATAATTTTCATGAAAAAATAAAAAAAATACTACAGGAAAATTAAAATTGAATAATGTACCTCTTTTGATGTTTTTCAACAGTTTTTACTACTTCGGATGGAGTATTGATGAAAAATTGAAGGATATCAAAGATGGGGGTTCTTCATGAAGAGAAAATGCTTCATTTGGCAATTAAGTATCTATTCATTTGTCATATTTGGATGGATAAAGCTAAGAAAAGGCACCCGACTGAGACGAAATGGATATAACATGACTACAACACTGTTCTATGAGGGACTTATGTTCCAAAAAGACTCAAAAAGTATTTGAGCATCATTGATTTAACAAGCTGGTATGTCTCTTGAAAAAAGAACCAATGATCTTTGGTGTTAAAGAGCGTATGTCAGCGAAGGCGGATGTCTCTAAACACTGAACGGATGTTCAAAAGGACGTATGTCCAACAAAAAAGAAACACACAATATACTAATGAGCGGATGTTCTAAAGGGCCATGTCAGCGAAGGATGTCTTAATACTGTGAATAGATGTTCTAAAGGACGTATCTCCAACGAAAGAAGGATGCATCTATATACTGAACGGTTGTTTAAAGAAAGGGAATACTCGATGACTTAAGTATGTACTACATTTGTGAAATAGAGCTCGCGAAGCGAGGGGCATTGTTAAGGAATAATTTGGTGATCCTTTCACGTAGCAATCACTTAGCATATTCTTTGTAGTGTGAGCATTAATCATGGTGAGGAGGGGACATTCAACATGTCCCCGCAAGTAATAATTTAATTATTTTGGTTAATTGTTATGTAGTTTGTGGAGATCGAAGTATGATAATGTCGTGCATTCAGCGTGTGTATAGAGAGTCACATGGGTTGGCCAGAATGGATGGAGGAAAAAACCATAGATATGGCGTTGTTGAATCTTCATATCATGTGGAGGATTACTAATTTGCTCATTTGGATGCTAAATACGTATAAATAAAAATATACCACATCTAAAGATGGAGAGCTCTCACATCTATTCTCTTCCTATAAATAGACTCATACACTTCTCTAGGAAAGGGGATTGGATGGGAAAAGATTAAAGGCTTGACATAAATATATTTATATATTAAAAGTCTTAGTAAATATTATTCTACCACTTAACCAAAGTAGGAACTTCCTTCCTTTATTTCAAAGGAAGTCGAGGATACGTCATATTATACATCGTCGGATGACATCTTTGAAATTGTGTAATCCTTGAGTATAACAAGGTGGCCGGACAGCTGTCGACACTTCTAGGTACAGCTACTTGTGAAAAGTAAATCTTCCGAAAGTAAAAACACACGGTTTGATTCGTATGATCCAAGAATTACAAATAAAATTAACTGCTAGAATCAACAAAATTCTCTTATACTATTCTACTCGATACGAGGTGTATAAGCTCGAGTACCCGCACGACTCTAATATACATCATTGTTATGCATTCACACATCCCTAGTATGTGTCCTTTACGTGTCTTTTCACTCAAAAGTAAGGCTGTTGTAACCCGAGGTGTCACGGATAGTTGTACAATCTTAAGGAGTTTATAGAAACACTAAAATTTGCATTAAACTTCTGTAGCTAAATCATCACCTTGGCTACATCTTGTCTGATATGCGAGAATACGCTCTTTGTTTTGCCCTTTCACCGTTTCCACTAGAAGCCCGTTATATAGTGTAGGCACGTCAACGTTTATAGCAAATTTTTTGCTATAGCGGCTTCCATCTTGTAAATCTTGCGGTCGGCACCACGTTTGATTTTAGGCGTGTATCTTTTGTTCGCGATTGGCAAGTAATGCCCACATAAAAGCTCAATGAATCATATCTTCTAGGATTCTCCGTATTGATCCTCTTCCGGATATGGTAACAAAAATTTGTCGCGAAAAGATCACGTAAACTCTTGAATGATTGCCATACATCTGTCGGGGTATTGGTCGTGGCGAAACACGCTAACTGCTTTTACATATCGTCGGATGACATATTCACTTATCATTGGAATTCTCCAAATCACCGTCGATTAGACTGGCGCCTTCAGCGCCCACGATATATTATATTCGTAGGTCATTGGGTGTCATCACCAGTCGAAAAGTAACATCATCGTAGCAAAGCTATCCACAATTATTTGATAGTTGATCATAAATCAAAGTCGTATTTATTTCCCTTTAGGTGTGGATGCACCGGATACCACATTTCTAACTTAGGTATCGAGGAGACCCTTACGAGCCTTGACCCGGTTGGGTTTTTGCCGAGGTTGTCGTGGGAGGCGATCGGGACATTGAAAAAAGGCCAGATGGCTTTCTCTGGTCTTTGTTGGTGACCGGATGTTCTTGAGTAAATACACTTTCGTTTTTTACCTCAACATTAATTTAGATAGATTTCCCTTCATTACGGAGAATCTTAATTTGACAATGCTTATCACGTATGCTACATAGTACATACTCTTGTTTAAACAAATCGTGTATGCATGGGAAACCTTGATTGGATTACTTGATTGGCAAAAGAATGAAAAAAGAACGAAAACCTGAAAAGGAAGATCAGAAATTATTTAAACAAATTAGATGAAAATATTGGATCTTTCAACCAATTCACTTACTATTACAATTTATCGGCCGAGATCTATAAAATAAATAACTTTCTCGTGTCCATTATTAACACATTGTACACTTTATGATGAGAAAATAATGTCACGTATATATTGAATTATACAGACCATATATTAAAAATTTGTCTTTGTTGGTTTCAAAGCGAGAACTCTGCTCAGGTTCATTGGGTGCATATAATTTTCTGAACCTTGCACAATTTGTTGAACTATCAATCTGTTTGCTTTTTCACTTGGATGAAATGCATCCCAAAATGCATATATTTCTCGGTTAGGGCAAACGTTGGACAATCCTGTGCATAATCCTATTCCATTATATGGCCCTTGTCCACAACATGCAACCTTTGATGTAACAAATCCTGTCAACATATCCCAAGAGAGATCAATAAAGGTAGGACATGTTGATGCATGATGGAATAATGGTAAGTCAATTGAAGTTAACATATCTAATAAGTGCATGTGTTTATATATTGGATCGCAAGGATCTAATATAAAATGTTATGAAAACATGAAAAATGAAAAATATGATGAAAATTGAAACAACCCCTATGCATCACATAATTGCATTGAGGGCATTTTAAAGGGTGTCAGGAATTAGTATAAATAGTCGAAAATGCATAAAATAAAAGTTGAACATGATGAAAAATAAAGCAGATGATAACCTTGTTCTATAATCAAATTGTAGTTTGTGTAGCCATGTGAATATGATAGTCAAATTGTAGTTTACTTGTAATTACTATACAAAGTATAGACAAGAAGAAAAATAAAAGGATTAAACATGATGAAAATTAAAAGGAACCTAATATATGACCCTATAGGCGTACGGTTTATAAGATTATCATGATTTAACACAAAAGCCGTAAAACACGAAAAGTAAAAGTGATAAACATGATGAAAATTAAAATTAACATATATTTGTTCTATAAGTAATATTACATACGTACCAAATGCTTGAGGGTCATTGATGAAATCCAAATGCATTGCGTTTGTGTTTGCAGCAATGAAACAATTACTACAACCAAGGTCAGAATTGAGTTGGTTTATCAATTGAGTGAGTTGAGGGTTAAACAAAGAAGCGGCAAGCTGCAATTGAGGTGCACATTCTCCATTGATACTATGTTGTGCCAATTCTGCTGGGACACAACCCAGTGGTCCTGTTCCTGTAACCAAAACTGTCCGAGCTCCCAAATCATATAGCCTCTGTTTTATTGTAATAGTATTAGCTCAACCACGATATCTTATATTATAGGAAGAAAATTAATCGTAGACGATAGTATGGTGACCGTTTTTAATTCACGTGACACATAATTTGTCCTATCATTTGACACAAAGATAATCATCTAGTGCATGTAAGTGGTAGATCGATTAATTTAAATTAAAATAATTTCTTTAGAAAAATTGCATATGCGTAAATATTTTATTAGTGCGGCATCACCGTGTGGTGGACGAGATCAGACAGAGGATCCAAAGTACCATGTCGAGTTCATAAACTAGTATTACCTCTATTTCAATTTAACTTGAAAATTAACTTTAAAATTTAATTTTGTTAACCTTGACTATAAATTTATCTTATCTGGTAATTATTTAATAATGTACTATATTTTAACATATAAGTATCTAATTGCATTATTGATTAAATAAATCAATTAATGTTTCAAAAATGAGTTGACTATTGGTTAAAAAACAATCTCTCAGCCAAAATAGAATTTAGGGAGTATATGCCAACTTTATTGCTACCATATTAAGTAGTTACTGTTCATTGGTGAAATGTTAACAAAAATCTTCTTTTCCTAAGGAAAAAATGAAACGTATATAAATTGTTTCAATAAGAAAGGGGATATAGAAGATTACCGCAAGAACTTTCTGATATTCTGTAATTAGAAATGGAACATAATCTGGAATGGAATATTCTCGAGACCTGACTGAATTGGGTATTAAGAAGTAATTATTGACAAAATCATTCCCACCCAATGTCATAAGAATAAGAGATTCTTGCACAAGTTGTTGAGTTTGCTGAGGGCCTATTAGTGCTGCCACACGTTCCTGGTATTGTTCAAAGTACCCCAATTGTTGCCATATCCGAATAATGTTTACCTGCATTTTTTATAAAGTTCAATTTTATAAATCATCATTTTGAATTGAAGAGATGCTCGATGTAAATTATCCCCGAATTGATAAAAATACACATGGAGTAGTGTTAACATTATTTTTTGACAATTTTAAGTCTAATGATATCCAAAATTTGATTTCCACATCTGAATTGGATGGTAAATTTGTAACAAATATTAAGTGTAATATACGTAACTTGATCATCGAAATAAACATTGGTAAAAAATAATAATAATAACGAGGTGCAATA
This sequence comes from Lithospermum erythrorhizon, assembly GCA_019722365.1. Lineage (NCBI taxonomy): Eukaryota > Viridiplantae > Streptophyta > Magnoliopsida > Boraginales > Boraginaceae > Lithospermum > Lithospermum erythrorhizon. The sequence goes on along the minus strand of JADFUC010000714.1, from coordinate 41,918 downwards.
ATCGAGAATTAAAGTTAGTTATATTTGATTTATCTTTTCTGTTTAGAAGTCAATTGGTTGGGCACCTATATTCTTAAATTGTAAAAAGTAATAAATACATTGTTTTGAGTTCGTTTTTGGTGCAGAGAGACCCAATTATACCTCTTATATTGGTGACAATAGGACTAGTAATATATATTTCAATAATTTCATGATAACTAATACGGAGTAATAATATTTCATGATCAAGAATCATTGCAATTTGGATCTTGGAACATTTTTCTTTCATAAAAAAAAGGGATCTTGGAACATTGCCATTTTAATAATTCAATTTTTTATGTATCTTGAAATTATGAAAATGAGTACATATCTAGAGAGAACGGACTTACAAATTGTATCCCCGTGTCATTAAGAATACCAACACCAGCAGATGCAAAATTGGCACCAACCAATAGTCTTTGTCCTCTTAGTTCAGGGCTCAAGTATGGCAGTGTAGGCTCAGCCTCCAGATATTCACCTTAACAAATTAAATATTATGGGGTCTGGTAATTTATGAAAGCATTAATCTTGAACGTACTATAATATCAATAGTATTGGACTGGTGATGATAAATAGATCAGCACTCGCTAGTAAGGTAGTGTTTGTTTTGAAGTTTAAAAATGAAAATGTCAAACTGGAAGTATTGACCAATGACCACCACATGTAGTCTTGAAATGTTGTCAATTTGTCACATAGGGAAAGGTATTTTCACCAATAGAAGTGGAGAATAAATTATTCCCTCTATCCCAATTTGTTCGGAACTTTTACATTGAAACAAATTTTAAAAAACATTTAAATTCTTTTCACATACTCAACTTTCCCTCCAATTTTTATAAATGATCACCTCACAATCATGCCATGTAAAATTTTGCTGAAATTGGTTGATCTAATAGTTGAAGCACTAAAATTTAATTTAGTTATAATAAGGGTTCAAATCTATTTAGGGATGATAATATGTCATCTATTTGATTTTCAAATCAAGGAAGTGTGTAATATGCATGTAGATTCATTGGATTGTATTCTAATTAATAATTCCATACGACTACATTACAGACTTGCTTGGTACCAAATTCAATTATTGAGAAGTGAAGTTCGTCAATTTGCATTGGATATCTAGAATTCAAGATTGATTGCAGCCTTAGTGATATTTATTCACGCAACTTGGGTTGTTGTAAACTAATTTTCTTGCCTTATATTGAATCAGATCTACAGAATTTTGATTCCCTTGAACAACATTTTCATTCCCTTCTACTTAGAAAACGTGACACATGTAGAGCAAGAGATCGACGTCATGGGCATAACTATCTTGCACATTCTAGCTAATGTGTTTAATATGTTATTGTTGAGTTTAAAAAAAGAGTTAATTGCATATAGGCCCAAAGAACGTGGGTCAAATTCACACTTCGGCTCTTAAAGCGATATAAATGTTGCAATACGTGTCCCCGAACACCGATATTCTACATTCGCCTATTTTTAAGGCCAAAATGTGACTTAAATATATATGATCACTTTGACAGACCAAAGGCATCAAGTATTATTAAACTTTCACGACTAAATGTGCTAACATTAAGGCTACTGAAACAGTGCAATTTAGTAAACTTGGAACCATATCTTAATTCAATTAACTCACAATAAAAAACTTGGAACTTTGACAACTCCTATATATCTCAATCATTCACAAAAAATATCTTTTGTGCTCTTTTATTAAAACCCTTTTCATCATATGATTGGATTTTGATTTTTGAACTTACGCCTTTACTTAATTTCCAATTGTTAGTTGAAATGAATTATAATAAGTATCTCTTAAGATTTTAAGTTTATAACAACGCATCTCAATGTATTTCAAGATTTTAGGATAACAAACTAAAGAATATAATATATAATAATAAGATAAATGAGAAACAACGCGAATTAACCGATAATGTCGCGATTAGCGAATATTTGTCATAGTTTTTAGTAGGGTTCCAACGGTTCGGTTCGGTTTTGAGCCAAAATTAGAACCGAACTTATTTCATCGGTTCTCTTAAAGGTCGAACCTAAATCGGTTCGGTTCCGATCGGTTCCAATCCTATCGGTTCCGGTTAAATTTCGTTTTGAGACATTTTTGAGCATATCGTCTTGAACTCAAAATTAAGTCCTTAAACTAGATTTAATCCATGTAATTTCAATGAACTCTTTTTAAGATTAATTATACAATCTACATACACATTCAATATACAATACCACTATTTTTACATATCTTTGTATTACCTATATTATTAGTTTTAGAAAGATTTATATATATTTTATTTCATTATACCAATAATGAACAAAGTTAAATCTAAATTCCCCTTCTTAAAATATACACATGCAAATACTACAAGATCTTGAAAAGGATAATAAATAAAAATTGAAAAATCTACACAAAATTTAGAAATCGGTTCGTTCGGTTATTTCAGCCGAACCTAAATTAGTTCGTTCTTCCGTCGAACCTAAATCGGTTCGGTTCCGATCGGTTCCAAAAATTTCTGTTATTTTCGGTTCGGTTCGGTCGGTTCCGATCGGTTTTGTATTTTGTTGGCACCCCTAGTTTTTAGGGATGATTTTGGAAAATTTTTTATTACTATACTGCTGTTTTTGTTGTTTAATTGACAAATATTATATATTATGTGATTTCGGTATTTTTATTATTATTTGGGAAAGATATGTTAATTTAGATAGAAAAAGGCTAAAAAGAATTTGCGGCCGAAATAATGCACTTTTTCTGAAGAGTACAAAAAGTCCGATCGAATCGAGAAGAAAAAGAGGCCGATTATGCAAAAAGCTCAATGAGGAAAAAAGATCTAATTAACCTAATTATTATATAAATCACGCATCAGCATATTCTTGTTTCACTTTATGAGTATATTCTTGTTGCACTTTCAAGGTGGATTACTATTTTTATTTTATCATTGAGGATAATTGATAGTATTTCTACCTTTATTTATACTTAAGTTGATTTTATAGTTCAAGAATATTATCTCGTTATTTATTTCAAATACGAGTAAAGAGGTGAATTTATTATTACCTATTACGTACCTCGACAACAGATTTTCTATCCGATTTTGAGTTATTATAAATGCACTAGTATTAATGATCGAACTTAATTTCGATTTAATTGTTTTAATCCTACCAATTCTTTTATACGGTAATCCCTAGAAAGATATGTAGCCTCATCCGAAAGCGAAGGCATAATAGATCACTGACAGTTAATTAGTGTGGGTCATATAATGGAAGCAACACAATTTAATCGGGTTCTAATGCATTTCCTCAAGGCTCGTATTTTTAACCACTAATTTCACTAATGACATGTAAGACACTAAACTAGAACACTAGGTGAAACCGCGAACCTAACGGCATACCGAACTAACGAGAAATTGACCCTAAAGGCGATAAATCTATTATTTGGGCAGAGAATACTATTGTTAAAAGCGAAGCCGATACCCCCCGGTAATTCTCTTTTTATTCACTAACTTTATCCTCTTAATTGCACTCGTTAGTTTAACTTAACTAGTTTAGTACAATCAATTCTAATACTTAGTTTCATCTACAATTATGCAATTCTATGAACAAGCTTCCTCAGCTGGGATTCGAATTTCTTGAGCATCATGACTACCACACGACTGTGTTTTCATGAGGAATATAATTTGTTCCCATCAAATTTCGCCGCCAGTGGAACTAGAATTATTTAAATTTAAAGAGTTGTTTTAGCTTCAGTTATTTTATATTTATTGTTCGTTGTTGATCTTTGTTTCGAGTCAGGATTTTACAAAGATGCTTCGGGTCAACGCTCATCGGGTCCTCGATGATTACCGCTTGAACGACGCATATCGACAAACTCGAAGGAATATGTGTCAAAAGTTCTAGTTCTACAACAATGGCAATTCAACCGCAGGAAGACAAATGAAACACCGGTCACTACTGTGGAGCGATGACATCCTTCAGATCGCTCGACGATGCAACTAAAAAATTTTGAGTCGAGGAGTTTTCTTACTCTATAAGTTGCCAACTTTTCATGGGATTGAAATCAGCATCTAATCGACACTTGGAATGAGTTCGATAACGGTAGGTAGTCTTCCAATAATGGAGTAAATACACGAAGTCTTCCGAACCGGCAAGATGCCTCCATATACTTTGAAAGATGCACCATGTGTTTTGTCTATATCTCCTCATTCTATTCATACGGAGGAGACGATGAGAAGTTTGTGGCAAAGTTCTATACATATGCAAAAGAGTGCATCACCGGTGAAGCAAAATCTCAATTTTGTAAGATGATGACGAAGTCTTTCCACGGTACGGATCGCTGCATATCGTTGATTTGGGTTGTCCCCATCATGTTACCACATGAACTACAACACTATATTTCTATTAATGGTCCGACTCTATTACTCAAACGATGGTTGACAATGCAGCCGGAGGTGCACTCGGTGGCAAGACAGTGGAAGAGATTCAAGAAATTTTTGAATCATTAGCTAATAATTCTTGCGTGGGCGGTTTTAGGAGAAATACTAGAGGATTATACGGAATAAATTCCTAATTCCAAATATCACGTGAATTGCATGGGGCCATCCACGCAGAGGAAAATCGAGCCAGCTTATTCATGAGTTCACGCATCATCTATGCAGAGTGCCAATATGTATTCTTCCTACGAGGTTATTCTGAGATGTCGTAACAAGCAAATTCCATTTAATCCAGAATAACTCAAGTTAACGCAGTGAAATCCATCCCCATTCAAAGACTCACAATCCGGGGTTGGTAACTATCCAAATTTCGTGGAAGAATAATACATAACCTCAAGGGAAAGTAAATATTCATGCCAATAATGCACTACTTGGTCATGAGGTCGGGCTTCGATCAAATCTTACAAATGCTTAAGAATTGTGAAGCCACATAACTCGTAACACTAGCCAAGATCAATCAGGAAGTTAGAGTTTCAGATGGGTCAATTGGCTGAGGCTCAACAAAAGCCAAAACCTGGCAAGTTTCCTAGTCAACCCGAAAGCAAGCAAGAGTTTGATGACTACGAGAAGGGAAATTTTGATACGAGATCCCACAGCATAAAGAAGGTCATGGAATACTCACAAGAATCGTGAAAAAAGAAAGAAAAGAGCAAAGAAAAGGGAAGCCACTCCATTTAGAAAATGGAAGAGGCATGTAAGCTATTACTGCTCCGCCAAGGTTTTCCCAAGAGGCTCGTATAAATCGATAAGTTCTTTCTCTCGAACTCTATGAAATTCTTTCAAAAGTTCATGTTAATTTACCTTTATTAAACGTGATTAAAATATTCCCCATGCTAAGTTCTTCAAGGACTCGAGTCTAATAAGAGGAAATATGAGCCTAATGAAAAGGTTTTTTATTTCCCGAGATGGCTAATGTTATATACTTAAACCGACTACACCTAAACTTAATAAGAACCCCGGAAGTTTTGGCGATTGATATTAGTATTGGGATTCTAAAAAGCTAAGGCACGCAGATTTAAAGCGCTAGCATAAATCTTCTTTCCTTACTCTTGTACTGCAATTGTAATTAAAGAATTAAAACCTACTACTATGACCCTTCAATTAGTCGTGGGATCAAGCTCAAGAAATATTCAATCCAGTATAGTAGAGGGATGTTTTGTCCAAACCATAAACCGATTGCCCTCAGATTGTGGTTCTCGAGACGGAACACCACCCCGGTCCTCATGACCTCCCATTCTTTGGGAAGGCTAATATGGCTACCACCAGGACTCTAATTGATGTGCAAAATGGGAAGTTAACTATGTCTGTGCTTGATCAAACTGTTGAATTCTCGGTGTTTAAACCTTTGAGCATGCCTGTTGAGTCCGGTTCGTGTTTTAGTATTGAGGAGTTAAGTCAAGAGATTTTCCAAAGCTTCATGGTTGATAGAAGGGATAAGTTAGAATTAGCTCTCACTCTTGATGATTGTGATGAGGATGAAGTCATGATGCATAAGGAATAGTTCTGATAAAACTCATATCATTCCCGAAATTGCATGTTAGACTCTTTAGGAATTTTAATTTAAAAATTTGTCCTTCGCGATTTCACCACCTAAGTCGGGAGTTGCCCTTACCATACCATCTAAAAATATGTTTATCTCTGGGTACTAATTTAAACACTTCCGCTATTATTTTTAATGATTTAACTAAGTTACGTGAAGAGATTTTTGATGGACGCGCCGCGACAATGTTCGCTGCATAGCGACCTTGCTGAGCATGTAAGGGATTAGGTCCACTGCTTGCACGCATAAAATCCCGCCGAGATAACGCTTAAGCCCGCAAAGAGATACTCAAAGGAGGCTAACCAAATTTGAAAAGAGGTAGTACGCACCGGTGCGCTTAATCTACCGACGCAGTATTATTTATCCCATTCCGGGAGTAGGCACCGTTAGTTTTGCGTACGTAGCCCCCAAAAGTCTCGGTATCACCGTAGTCTTAAATGACAAGAACGAAGCAAGGCCAACCGTGATAGTTGCTGTGGCCTAACGGTCATCGATTGAAATTAAATATCAAGCATTAAAAGGATCATTTCCTTACCTTTCATTGATCAACGCCTAAGTAGGTCAAGTGTGTCATGCGATATTGTTTCTTAGATGGTTTGTTTGGGTATTTTCAGATATTACCTATAGCCTCAGCGATCAAGAGAAGACTATCTTCACTTGTCCTTTCGGGAACCTTTGCATACCGGAGGATGCCCTTCGTTTATGTAATGCTTCCTCGCGATATTTCGTAGACGATGTTATCCATTTTTCTCGAGCATGATTTAAGTTTATCGGTGGGGTATTTATGGATGACTTTTCAAAGGTTTCGAGTTTATTTGAAAATTGCTCGAGTACCAATGTGGTTCTCAAACGCTGGCAATAAACCAAATTAACTTTTTAAGCCGGAAAAGTGTCATTTTTATGGTTAAACAGGAATTGCATTTTAGACATATTGCTTTCAAAAAGGCATGGTGTTTATAAAGCTAAGATATGTTATATCAAAATCCCACCACCTAACTCGCGGCGGGATAAGAAGTTTCTTAGGCATGGTTTTCAGAGAAGGTTCATAAAGATTTTTCAAAAAGTCTGTAAGCCCTTTTTTGATCTATCGCTAAAGATGTTAAATTCGAGTTTAAATAAGATTGCATGAATTCTTTTGTTCGTTAACGAAAAGTCGAATTAACGCCTATTCTGTGGCACCGAATTGGTCATTTCCATTTGAGTCGATGCCATGATGCCTGATTATGCTATAGAGCCGTGTTAGGACAAAAGGTTGATAACTTGCCAGGGTAATTCATTACGCTAGTAGAATCCGTTTTATGCACAAATAAATTACACTACAACCTAAAAAGAATTACTTGTAGTTTTATTTCGCTTTTAGACAAGTTCCACTTTATCTACTGGTTCACAAGTGATTGTTTATAAAGCGATCATTCCATTAAAATATTTGTTAACTAAAAGACGCAAAACCCCGACACTAGGGATGGATTCTTCATACAAGAGTTCGATCTTATAATCATGATAAAAAAGGGGCGCGTGGTATCATGTGGCCGATCAATTGCCTAGCAAGGTTTCGAGGTAGAGAAGTCTTAATGACAAGCAGGGAAATTTGATTCATAAATGAAAGTCTACCACATGAAAAGCTCTGCGCGTTGCATGGAGACGAGCTGCGGGTTTTGCTGATATATTTGCGGAATTTTCTTGCCTCGGGTATCATTCTCCCTGATTTAAGTTCACAGGAAAAGAAGCGATTCTTATCGGCGCGAGATACTTCTATCGGGAGTATCTCATACCTTTTCAAACACGCTCTAATCAGACATCCGACGATGTGTTCCCGAGGGGTTGAATAGAGAGCATCTTGAATCATCACACGACCGAGCCATGGAGGTCATTTTGGAGGTAAGAAAATGGCTTTGAAGATACTTCAAGCCGGGTTCTATTGGCCATCGTTGTTCAAAGATGCTATAGCTTCAGACAAGATGCGATAACGCTGTTAACGTAACCTCAAAGTTATAAATGAAGCCCGACAAATAATCTCAGAAGGAAGCGGCTCACGATGGGAATTGACTTACGGGTCCTTTTCCAAATTTTTTGTGGTTTTGAATATATACTGCTGCTATTGATTACGTGTCTAAATGGATAGAGGCAATTCCTCACCTTAACTAATGATAATAAAAGTCGTAATCAAGTTTTGAAAGACACTTATATTTTCAAGGTTTGGAACTCCTAGAGTTTTAATCAAGAATGGGTAAACATTTTGTAATTCTTTCTTGTCCGCTATTTTGAAGAAATATAATGTTACTCATCGTGTTGCTTTAGCTTATCACCCATAGACATCGTGATACGGGAAACTGTAATGCACAAATCGCTGATATTTGAGAAGATGTTGAACTCCAACAAGGAAGCGACCGTCCTCAAGCTTGAACGATGACGTGGTCATGAGAACAACATATAAGACACCCATTGCCACTAATCCTTATAGACTAGTCTATGGTAAAGCTTGACACTTGCCAGTGGAGTTGGAACACAAGGCATACTGGCAATCAAGAAGTTTAATTTTGATATGGATACGCTGGTCGTGAGAGGGAAAGCCCAACCGAATGAAAGCTGACGAGCCGAGGCAGAGTGCTTAAGACACGCTAGATCTTTAAGGAGAGGACAAAATCTTACCACGATAGGCCGATAAGTGAGAAAGACATCGTATCCGTGTATAAAAGTGTTGCTATTCAATTCGCCTCGGGTTTGTTTCTCGCAAGTTAAAGTCAAGATGGAGTGGTCCATTCATAGTAAAATTGCTTCCTACGGAGTCAGTGAAGCCGAGAATCTAAAAAATGTGAAAGTACATTTGCATGCGAACGGACACCTAGTGAAAAAATATCTGCAGGAATACCTCGGAAAGGATTCATTGATTTCATTGACTCCGTGAAGCCATAATTTGAGGTGACCCGCCTGCCGTACGTTAAATACGGCGGCCAGCGTGTGCAACCCACTTAAATTTATTAAGCAATTTCATTTCATTATTGTTTTTATTAGTCTAGACTTCAGACTGGGCTCTTGCCCCTCAGAGGCCGACATTTTGGGGGCCTATTTCCGAGCTTTGCCTAAATTTAGGGCCCCCTGGTGGCTAATTCAAATTTTTATTAATGAAAAAAAATCTAAAAAAAGAACCCTAAACCGCGAAAGCCCCCGCCTTTTTCTTTCTTTTCCCCCTTCTTCTCTTTTCTTTCACCGCTACCCTTCCACTCCACCATCACCGCATCATCCCCCACCATAAACTACGCCTCGCATATCACTTTTCACCACCGCCCTCCTCATTCACACCAAGTCCGATGAAAGTCGCGAAATCGCCACTTCCTTTGTCGCCCACTTCCCTTCGCCGGCAGCCGCCTCCACCAAATCCAAACCGGCCATGATTCCACCACCTCACCGCCGCCGGCCTGCCGCTTCCGCTATCTCAGGTCATACTCACTTAAACCCCAAATTTGTGAGTTAATTAGGCTTTATTTTCTCGTTATTATTATTATTATTATTATTTGATTTATTTCTTTTATTATTATTATTATTATTATTATTATTATTATTATTTTTCAGTATTATTCATAGTATTTGTTCATGTTAATTAGGTTTGTTTTTATTTTCAGTTTCATTATTGAAAAAGCAAAAAAAAAAAAGTAAAACCAAAACAACTAATACCGGATATTAATCAGTTTCATTTCTTTACTTATTGTGTTGTTCTATTCTTATTGTATTTAATCGTCATGGATTTGCGGGGTATATTTTCTATTATCGAGTGTGTCAATTGTAACTTTGCCAAGTGTGTTTATTTGGAGTGTCTACCATTATTGAGCAATGACTAAGCCTAAACCTAAGGCTACCGGTGTTTCCACTAAGTCTAAGACTATCTCTAAGTCTAATCCTAAGTCTAAGGGGCCTCCTCCTTCTCAGTCTTTGATTTGTGAGCCCTCCTCCCAAGACTTGATTCCGAGGAAAATCGTCATGTATTTATCCACATCTGATAATGCATTTGTTCAAGAGCACGTTTAGCCCAAAACCGGTAGCGACTTACAGTATTCGACGCTTTCGCACTTGGGAACCTGATTCTTGAAATTCGAACCTAAAATGTGAATTTATGCCAACATCATAATAAGCAGGATTTAGTAACAACAAGTAGTTGAAACTATGGTTACTTGTACGGCCATAAATGTCATTCTATATCCTTATCTAAAGGCTTGACATTCCCGACATGTGGACCCTCGTTTATGTTACGCGGGGCGGTTATACAAAAGGTGAGGATGACTTTAGTTTCCCTAGAGAGGCACGTGATTTAGGCATTTTCCCCACAATTCGAGGTGCTTCTGATCGCACACATTATGCTTCATGTCAACTAAATGCCCAAATCGCCATTCCTTCATTTTTGTATCAGAATGTCATTTACTACTTGTGTTACTACTGCAAGCGTTCTAAGGATATTTATCTCATGAGTAAGCTTATAAAAGGACGTGGTCCAACTCATATTTCGTGGGCAGGTACAGTCATTGCTCATATGCTAGAATTTGTTCGCAATACTCACCAGCTTGTATTCCTATTCATGCTGACATTAAGTTCTCGCTTCTCTTTTGGAGTCAAGATTCTTGACGACGAATATGATAACAAGGAGTTTAGTAATCTTGTTAGTATTGATACTTTGAAAAGTGACATTTTGTGCCGGGACCTAATGGGTGTGGATAAAGGAAGTTTGGCCATTCCCTCACGACCTCTCACCGTGACAGTCCGAACTCCCGTATCGCTTGTTTCTATTCAGAGTCAAGTACCTGTACTAAGAAACAAGCACCGAAAAAAGTTGATAATATTTTGTGTGTCATGAGTGAGGTGATACTACCCGAATCCTGTGAGGTCTGGTACTTCAAAGATTCTTTTCTTTTTAGTCATTTTTCTATCGTGACATGTCTCTTTGTCCTCCTTTATGGTTCTCGCCTTTATGTTAGTGCGTCATGGTAGGCTGTCAAGCTTCCTTCCTCAGATATCACAAGCTTCATTGGGGACAATGTTAAATTTAAGTCTCGGGGATGGACTTTGAAATTTGTGTATTGTTTGAAATCAGGTTACCGAGAATGCGTGAAATTTGCCTGACTCGCTTGTTTGTGTATCTCTTTCGCTGATAGCTTTGTTTAGCGATGATACGGCGGGGACATTAGTGAGATCGGGATAAGGTTGTAGATTTTGATCGAGTATATTTCGAGTCACTTTGCTTCGCATGATTAACTAATGTCGCGAGGATTTCAGCTTACGTATAAATGGGATTTACCTATATACACCATGAAGCCAGGTTTCAGTTATTTGAATTTTCTTCAATGTGCGACGCTGTACTGCGATACAATTCCTTTAGAACTTGTTTGAACCCCTATTTGATTTTGAATGTGTGCATGCATTAAGAATAACGGAGGCATTTAGAAATTACCCCACCTCTTCCCATAAAAGCCCAACCTCAGCATCCTCAAGAAGCCCCGCTAGCCTTTATTGGACCTCTTTGTTGTTTAAACCATTATCAACGAGCCTCTAAATCCTTGATTTTCTTAATTGTCCTACTTTTTAACCTACTTATGATCGTGATATCTTTTAGATTCACCACGTGCATTATTGAATAAGTGTTCTTGCCAAGATGCAAAGAAAGTTGCTGCTGGGAGTTTATATCAACGTGAAATGTCATAGACCTTAATAAATAAATAAAAAGCAGAGGAAAAAAAGAGGGAAAAAGAAAAAAAAATTGATTGACAAAGAAACAAAGTCTGTGCCTTAGGCTTGAGAAAAGGAAAAGTGGGCTTTATGTCGGCTGGGTGGAGAAAGAAGCCAAACCGCGAGAGGCCTCGTTGTGCAAATGGATCGTGGAAATATGTTTGGTGAATTTATTTAGATTTCAATTCTTCCTCAAGTAGTCCAGCCAACATTTACCTTAACATGTAAGTCCTTGCTACAACCCCGTGAAAGACTCCCCACTGCTGCATGCACGATTGATTAAATTGTTGGGGCGATAACTGCTTCCATGGTAGAATGTGTTCAGATCGAGAGCGAGCGTAAACACTACCTCTATAAATACAATTAAGCCGAGCGAAAAAGTAGCATCATATATATTCACGCCTCAGGAATTATTTGAATCAATGGATTAGGAAGATTGCGTGTTAGTCAAGTTTGACAAGATTCAGGCTTAATTTAAAGTCTTCGATCCGAATCTCGAACTTGTTCCTCATTACGCTAAGTATGTACGAATCTCTGCTGACTTTCAGGGGATATACTAAATAAAAAATGCTCAATGCTTTTACTTGAGGGATAAATAATTTGAGTCAAGCGTGAGTTTGACAATAATATTCATTATGGGGCTTTTAAGGATGATTTTCGGGGTACTTTATATATTATGTGATTTCGTGTTTTTATTATTATTTAAAGAGATAATTTATACGTAAGCGCTTAAAAGCACTCATGTCGCAGTCATGTAATTTTTTCGAAAGAGCGACAAAAAGCCCGATCGGTAATCGGTAATAAAAAGATACTGATTTATTAAAAGATGTTAGAAAAAAAAGACCGGATTAACCTAATTATTATATAAATCACGCATCAGCATATTCTTGTTTCATTTTGGCAGTAGTTTACTATTACTCTTTTTATTTTTATCGTTTTGTTGAAGACAATTGATAGTATTTCTACTCTTTATTTATACTCTAGTTTTATGAGTTCAAGAATATTATCTGTTATTTATTTCAACACGAAAGTAAGAAAGAAAATTTATTATTACTGCTTGACAGAAATTACAACAGATTTTTATCCGTGATTGGAGTTATTATAAATCTGTTCAACTGCACTGATTTGATTGCTTAATCCCCGCCACCTTTATATTTAATCCCAATTTCTGGGTCCGAAAGCGAAGCGATAATGTATCACTTCGACAGGCTTAATTGTACATTATTATACTGAAGAACACATGAATCGTTTCCGATATTTCTGTGACTCTCAGTGCTTTTTTAACTAATTAATTTCACTAATGACATACGAGATTAATTAAACTAAGACACTCGGAGAAACCAAACCGAACTGCAGATAATCGAACTCAACGGTAAATCGACCCTAGCCACATAAATCTATTCGATGTAGAATACTACCAAGTAGCTGTCGATACCCTCAGAATCCTTTTATTTATAAATTCCATGCTACTTTTAAGTTTTAATCAGCTTTTAAGATAATCAATTCTAATACTTAGCTTCATCTACAATTATAAGCAATTTAATAAACAAGCCTCAAGTAGATTCGACCATTTCGAAAGACTCAGATTACTACCCATCACAAGCATTTAGCATAATAAAGATTCTAAGATTATGTTTATAACAACGCATCTCAATGTATTTTAGAGATTTTGTGGATAACAAACTAAAGAATATAATATATAATAATAAGATAAAATGAGAAATGCGACTCAACTGATAATGTCGGGGATGTTTTTTCCATTTGAGAAACGACCAGTTGGTCTATGTGAGGGGGAATCTATCCCATAAGGGGGTGCATCTGCTCTTGCTGTGGTAGCCAAATAGTTGTTATTTCCATTATCAACCAAGGAGTCTCCAAAAACAAAGAATGCCCTCCCTTCCACTTGTTTCATCACACAACATCCCAAAGCCAACATAAGAACAAATAATTTTATGAAAGGAAAATCCATTTTATATAGTGTGATATTTAGTAAGAATACTAAAGGAAGAAGTCGCTTGCTAAATTTGGCAGAATGAGATGCTAAATTTGGCAGAATGAGGCAAGCAACTTAAATTGGGATGATGCAAAAAATATGTGCTTGAGCTTGGGTCTATATATCCATGCAAGTGCCACTGTACCCACCTCCTCAATTTCATTGCTTGGCATAAAACAAATGAGTAAAATGAAGTGATAGCGAAGGACTTTATTAGCTACCACAAGAGGAGGGCCATAAAAAGTAAAGGATTCTTTAAATGTTAGTTCGAGTACATTTAATTGCCAGTTGTTTTGGAAGGTAGATTCATTCATTCAATCATCTTTTGGGTCTTCACTATTTTAATTGACTTCTTATTTCACTTACTTTTCATCATGATTTCTTGGAAAATTAATCCGGGCAAATTCTTCATGGTTCGGGGGACACTAGTCAAAATGATTTACGGAGTAATTTCAAAGGGTTCAACTTCCTGTCATGTTTTAAGGTGTAATGGCGCTGATGTTTATTTTGTGTGTCCAATTACCTACAATTGATCGATTTCTTCATCCGATACTTTAGTTAGTATTGTTGAAATGATACGTATTTTGAATAGATTATATTGTGCGTCAATGGTACAGACAATTTGTCTATGATACAATTACACGAGATTATATGTAAATGATACAGTTTGAACAAGTAATTATTTGATAATTATATTAATTATTGGACTTTCTATATTCCGCTAGTGATATCGGCCCGGTTCGATCCAGGTCGAGAGATTATCGGGTAATCCGAAACCGTACCGATAATATAGCGGTTAAAAAAATGTATCAGTACCGGACCAATACATTATTAGACGGGTACCTGAACCACCCGATAAAAAATATACAGTAAAAAAAAAACTTGAAAATAATATCAAAATTATCTGAAAATAGTATCCAAGTACCCGAAAGTATTAGAATACCCGTTAATAGTATTCAAATTATCAGACAACAGTATCCAAGAACCAGAAAATAGTATCTAACTAAGCCAAAAAATAAAATACGGGGTTATATCAAAAGTTGTCTAGTATTTTAGCGGGTTATCGGTCATGAACTTAATGGTTAGCGAGCCAAAACAAAATCCCGGTACTGGAACGATAACCTACCGGGCAGGTAAATGGACTAGGAATTTAGATTGGGTACCGGGTGGATCTCGATTTTCCAGGCCCAATAACAACACTATACATGATATATATGATTGATAAAAAGGTTTAATAAGTATGAGTATAACTTAAAACATTTGAGAAAAAAAAATATAAAAATAATTTTTTACTTTTCAAACTTTTTCCTCTTTAACAATTACCATATATTAAGAGATTGTTTTGAAATTTGTTGTGAATGTTGTTAGACCATTTCCATAAATGATCTTTCCAATATTTCATGACAAGTCATATTTTTTTTTTTTCAATATCATCAAATATCCTTAATATTTTTTACACTCCACTATAGGAGGTATTTCAGAAAGTCATTCACTTTTCTCTTTCATCCACACCATATATACTTCAATATATATACTTATTCTCTCTCTTCATCATTTTATATATGAAATTGAGCAAAAAAATCCAAAACTAATTTTGAGTCAAAATAAAAAAAACCTAATAATATCTATTTATAAATCTTGAAAAATAAAATTATAAGTGAAAGAAATTTAATTAGGTCGAATTAATACAAAAAAGCCAAATTCGATAATAATGTGATAGAAAATTGAGAAAAAAATACTTGGTGTTCAAATGAAATAAACCTAATCCCTATTTATAGATATTTAAAAATAAAAAATCTTGATGAAAAAAGAAAAATTAAATTCGATGAAATAATATGTCAAAAATGCCAAATACAAACGTGGAATAAATTGAAATTGAATCCAACCTCAAATAACTCCTATTGGGAGTAAGTACCCCTTCAAGAGCGATGTTGCATTGTTTCATTGATCCATGTGTTGCTTTGTGGAGAAATTTTATAAAATAGCACAAAGTCAACATTTTATTTAATATCTAGCACCCATGTAAAAAACTTGGCGTAAATAGCCCCCACTATAAAAAGTCAATTTTGCCCTTCTGTTAATTAGTACACCCTACCAACCCTACTTTTTTCCCTCCAAATTAATTCTCTTCCCTCTCTCTCTCTCTCTCTCTCCACATCCGCCTTCTCCGTCTCTATATCCTCTCTCCTCCTCCACCTTCTCCTCTCTTCATCCCTATTTCGTGATTTCTCAAGGGTCCGGCCCGCCCGGTATACCCAAAGCATTCATAACCGCCCAATACGTAGATCCACTTCTATCTTTTAACTTCGATCAAGTCTCTCTAAAGCCAAAGGTCAATCACATAATGGATTCGAATAAAGGTAATTCTCGTTGACTTTGTTCCCAAATTAACACCAGTATACTCTATTAAATGCAAGTATACGCGGATGTATTCTCGTTGACCTTGTTATTTTTGATCTGCAGGTTTACTTGTGCCAATCAATTATAAGTGTGGAGAAAATGTATGACGAAAAGGACGACAATGCATTATTCAGTGAGGTATGTGATAGTTAAAAGGACTAGAACCTACATGGAACTAATTGATATGATTTGTGCTGAAACCGGAATTAGTCTGGAAGATCACATAATTGAAGTTCATGGATGGATGAGTTACTCGGTGAAAGAAATGTTGCCGCCTTTCATAATATTGAAGGATATAGATATTTTGACATTTATTAGGTCGGGATTGCCAAGCCGATAAATTCGTTGTTCCCTTTATGCGTCAAGACGCCGAGAAACCAAAAAGTGCTTGTTGTTCCCTCGTGAACTCGTTTCCTATTATATCGATAAACCAAATGCATGTCACCCCAATCGTAGTTAGCAACAGTGTCAACCAACCGGAAAGAATCTTACAAGACGGTGAAGAGAATTGGGACGTCGGGTTGGAAGGCATTAAATTGAGTAATCCAGTTGATGGGTTTGTACACAATGGTGATGTATTGGCCTGCTGAAAGATCCAGAAGAGGCAAAAGAGTAACGATGAATTCGATTACGATGACCCTTCAATTATGACGAGGATGATGTTTCTTTCCAACGTTGTGATCCTTTTGAGTGTGCAATCGATGGGGTGTATGATTCATTTTACTGTGATTTTGTAGAAACATTCAAGGGTGTCGATAACGAAGCTGTCCCTCCTCATAAAACCACATCTTCTAGCCTTGCTCCTCCCAAAGTCGCATCTTCTAGCCCCTATACCAAAGCCCTCAAGCAACTCCGCAGTATGAATCCATCACTCTGGGCACCTAAGCACCACTTGTTTTTAATGTACCCGCAATACAATAGTTTTCTATAAGCAACCCAATGCATTCTATCGTTCATGCGCTTATACTAATGAATATTATTATACTTTGGGTGGAAGCGATAAAACTGTAAAACAATACGCTGAAATATCGAGCTTTTATCGCTAGCCAACCAATATACACGTGCTGAAAGAATTTACTTTTGGTGAGATCATAAAAAGTAAGTCTGAGTTGATGATTCGTCTACGTGTTTTATGTTTGAAGGCGAATCGTGAGTTCCGCTGCGTGGACATTCTAACACGCATTTTATCCTGAACGCAAGGCCGACAAATGTCGCAACGGAGGCTTAGGCCCCGTGGAAATCTCGTAATGGTTTATAGGTCATCGAAACTATGTAAAGGAGCATAGTTGTTCAATTGATACGAGGTGGTGGGTCATTGGAAACTATGTAAAGGAGCCAGTTATTCAATCTCCATTTAGGTTTAAGCATTTTCGAGGAATCAAGCACTTGTCGAGGCTATCAAGACATAGCGGTCAAAGACGATGAGAATGGTCCTGGGGATATCATGGACATATTACAACTTGTGTATGGTATCAAAATAAGTTATTGGAAATCATGGAAAGCAAAGGGAGATTCTACTCGCTGGTTCATGGAAAGCCGAAATCTCATTTACCTCGGGCTTCCGCCGCATTTCTTTGGTTATCGGGAGCAAGCTACCCCCGAACAATTATTGGCGAAGCTAGATGGCTTGGTAACCGGGTTTGAGCAAATAAGCTTCACAAAGATTGTGGGTCCTTTCTTCTCGGCACTTCATTCCTTTTTGTTATGTAGTCCATGGCTCTTCTCAAGCTTTCTCTTCCCCTACCTGCCTTCTTCTTCATTTCTTCTTTTTTCTCTTGTCAATATATATAGAATTTGGAACTTTCTACAAATTCCAGCCTCCTAATCCTTAGGGATCGGCCATGTATGTTCTGATTTCCCCCATCGTCAACACTCACCATAATATCCATAGAACCATGAGGCCCATCTCTAATACCACAATTATCTACGGACTCTTGAGGCCCATTAGCAACACCAACTTCCACAGGGTCGAATGCAACAAGAATCTCTCCAACTAATTCATCCATCACTAGTAGATCATGGACATGTGGCTTTAATTAAGCGCTTCTTCAACTCTTTGTTCAAGTTGTACTTGAACATCTCAAAGGCATATCCATTGAAGCTTTAAGTTCTTCTCATTAGGCATCTAATCAACAATCGATGCAACTTTCTCCTCTATTATGTCCATACGCTCTCTCAACCGACTTAACTCTCTCTCAATTTTGTTGTCCATTTTCTTAAGAGAAACAATCATGGCTAGAAAAACAAGGACATTCCCATCATCAATAGACCGCGAGATACCAAAGAAGAAGCCCATCAAGTTAACTCCAATAACTCCATTAATTTTTATAGTAATTCATCTCTACCGTTAAAATTTAAGGAGTCATTCTACGAAAAGAAAACTGCACATATGAGAATCACATTAGTATTCAGGTGTAGAGGGGTACATATGGGAGCATACGGAGCATATGGGCGAAGAGGCGACATGAGAATAGAGTTCATATGGTGCATATGGGTGTATATGAGTGCATAGAGGTGCAGAGTTGTACATATATGTGCATACGGGTGAATAGGGTGCATAGGGATGCATAATTGTGCATATGGGAGCATATGGGTGCATATGGGTGCATTTAGGAACATAGAAGTGTATATGCATATCAGTAAAAAAGCTATAATAGTATTACATTGGGTTAAGCTATATCTTCTCAACATTTGTAGATGGTTTGCTTTTGTTAAATAAAGTCGGATTGGTATTCAAGGATGCCCATCTCAAGAGTCTTGGTGTAGGGTTCCCAACCCTCCTCGCAAAAACAGGCATATCAGGGCATTAAACACTCAAGAACCCACCCCTCCAATACAAAAGGAAACGTGGCCGACCTTCAAACGAAGCAATACCAATGTATTCTTCCCACAACCCGGAGAACATGTGAGCCCATTCTTTCATTAGTTCTCAGAAAAACCAACCCGCCAACGGATAGTTGAATAATATTGGGTCATCCACTACAGTGCACGCAACTACCCCATAATAAAATAATAACAGATGCACAAGATCGAATAAATGTATAATAATGAATTACTTAAACATATATAATAATATGAAATTCATACACGTATGAATACGGTAGTCACCACACGCATCGGGATTAGCAACTTCAATCTCCCGACCTCCGTGAGCAATCCCTTAGCACCTCCTCAAGTGAAATGCCTCCAAGCCATCTACACACAGCGGCCGAGTCACGTGATTGGACTCTTATAGAATCTACGAGCAATTGGACGAGAATTTGAGTCAAAACTTTGACTCAAAAACCCAAAGGGAGAGGGGAGGTGGGCGGCCGAGATGATTTAAGGGGGAGGATGAAATGAAAATTGCTTAGGTTTTCATTTCATCTTTTTCCTTATATAGTCCCTTTTGTTTCGCTCAAATAGCTTGACTCGTTTGATAAATAGCTAACTCGTTAAGCCGTTAACTAACTTATTACTAAATCCAGTAAATAACTTAAAAAGCGCTTCAATAAGCTTCCTCGTTAAAACCGTTAATTAGCAATTTAATTGATTCGGTTTTGTCCAAATTTTGTATTTTACATTATCAATGTAAAATTCTCGATCAAGTATCTCTGATTTCAATCACCCTAATTTAACAATCTCGATTTAATTCCATAACAGGGAATATAACTCAAATCATTGTATGTGTGTAACCTTCTAGGCTTCCGATAATATTAGCCGTGAGCACAATATAATTGACCATTATGATTATTATATCGTTATGCAATGGTATCTAGCAATCTAGCATAACCCCCCTCGATATTATCGTGAGTTCCATTTTAGTAATTTATATCATTATTTATTGAACACTTAGTTTGAGTAATCTCTCTTTGACTAAAAACTAGTAAATGAATTATTACATGTACGCCCCACCCCGGCTCACCGGGTCGGTACGTTATTACATTTGACGGATCGCCTCACAAAACCACCACGGTCTTTTCCAAAGACGCTTGGGTCCACACTCACGCGTTTCAACGGAGAAACTTCCGTTGGTCACCCATCCTATAATACTCAAAGTTGCTAATGCCAACAGCCGGGAGTTCTTATAGACGAAAGCCTCCGAAGTTAAGACGATTCAAAGTGTATGTAGTAGTACCAATCAAATCATATTTAAACATGGTCACACACACACATTTGCGTCGAGACAATACAACAATTGTCGCAATGGGCATAATTATAGAAATAAAAATACTTTGATTTCCAACACCACCAAGCATATTGCCTTTGTATTCACGCATTGCTCGCTTTCACAAAAAAAAAACTATGCGCTAGAATTTGATGTACAACATAACGAAGCCCAATATTGTCACCGTCTGACTGAGGGCCTCAATATTCAAGTCAAATTCAGAATAAAGTCAAAAACAATAGGCTGAAACAGTTCAAGAACAAATCGAAAAACAAATTGGGTATCATTAACACAACCTAGTTAGCAGTGCTGGAATCTAATGCGTGGCCAAACAGTACCGATTTCCCCGAGACAAGAACTCGAGAGTTCGCTTTTGAGAGTTCGTAATGCATACTCTGGATGCATCTTTACATAATTGTGATAACTACATGAAATCGTGGTACTCGAGACACCTCACTTTGCTCTCCGTTTATTCCCCTTTATTTTAACCATACCTAGACATTACATACCTCATATATACAATCATGCTGTCGTGTAGTGTAAACCGGTGTAAAAACAATTTATACCAAGAATTACTAGTATATACAACTAAATAAAGGAGAATAGAAGAACACAAATAAGTATATATCAAGATACTCAAGCATTAATAACATATCATAAAAGTTTGAAAATTAACAACATATTATAGGCATTTTATAACATAATCAAATCATAAATAAAAAACACTAAAAATTAAAAACCCTGTACATCTTAATACAATGAATATTAGAAATTAAAAACCCTAAAAATTTCAACCACTACTACCAAAAATTCAAAAATTTGAAAGCCCTAAAACAACAACAAAAAGTATCCGTAACATTTCTGTAGAGGGTGCCAGTACACACATGGAAACATGAAAAAAAATAAAAATTGGTTTGAAGTACATATAACATTAATGACAAACTTTTCAAAATGATGAAAAACAACAATTCAACAACATGCAAGCAGGGCGAAGACACATTTAAGCCAAAAAATATAAAAGAAACCAACAAGAGTGACCACAAATAGAGAAATGAAGTAGAAACAATAGATTGTGAATGTTACTTGTTGGGTTGGGAGGAGAAAGTGTAAAGTTTCAAACATTTTGCACAAAGCTCCGCCCGATTCAAGCAAGTGAAGCCGAAAACTTAAGGAATTTGTTAGAAGTGGAGCAGGCAGGCAGAGAGAGCAGAGAGAGTGAAAATGTGAGAATGTGAAAAGGTGGAGTGTTTTGGGCAATATTATTGAGGGGAGAGGAAGTTTGGGCGGTAATAAAGCGACGGGGCAAACCTGACTTTCGTGAGGTGCTATTTTGAGCCAAGTTTACATGGGTGCTAGATATTCATAGTTTTGGTCAAATTGTGCTACTTTACAAAATTTCTCTTGCTTTGTGTCATAATAAATAGGAAATTATTCAATAATTCTTTTAAAATTGGAAATAAATTTTGAAAGAAAAATACACACCTCAAATATCTTCTATTAGGAGTAAGCATAGCTCAACTGACAAAGAATTGATACTGCCAGCATCTCCGCCTTCATCTCATGCGTGGGTTCGACTTTTTAAGAGAAACCCTCATATGAGTTAGTTTATGGAGAACTATTAGTATAAATGGGCCGCTGTTTATCCCGCGATTGATTCTACGCGTCTCCTCAAGAACAGAATAGTGTAGACCCCAATATGTTGAATTTCAACCTTTTATTAGCAGTAAATATATTTCCAATCTTTCTATTAAAGGTGGCATGTATGTTCAGACATGCTAAATAATTTGATATGCAAATGGTAAAAAGTAATAGCCCATTTTACACCATGATTCCCCGAGTCCTTATACTATCGCGATAAAATTTCTCCTAGTTGGTCCATATACTATCCATTCTTTTCAGCCGTGGTCCCTGAATCCCTATACTATCAGATTTCTGCACAAAATGACTATTTTTCTCTAACACTAAACTAAAGTATAGAGGGGATATTTTACATAATTAAAATGAAACCCCCTATCTCCATCTTCCAAAACCTACCCACCCCACCCCCAATCCCAACCCCATCGAGCAAACAGCCTACTACCGCCCCCTCTTCCACCACCTTCATTCCCAACCACCATCGACCAACTTGACATCTGCAAAATCTGCTCATAATAACAATCCAACACAACCCCAACTATACTCCCCCTATTCGTTGTCTTATGTTGGAGCATCGTACACTCACTATCCAACATCATGGACCATACTAATTCACCTCCCGACACTAATACTATTCAATTTACCATGAAACGCCCCTAATTGTTCTAATATTCCATTCTTCTTCAATCTCTACATTTGCTTAAAATCTTTTGAATTTGTAAAGTTTGAATCTTTTTTGCTTTTTGGAACAACCCATCTTCTCATTTTCCATTATTACATCACTTGGCTTTGGACATTTGAGGTGAACATCAAATTATTGATTACCCAATTGTTTGTTTTTTATTTGGATAAAAATGGTGTCTTTGGGTACTAGTGAAGCTTGTAATTTTGCCTAAGATGGTGCCTTTTGGGACAAGTAATGAACTTAAGCTTGTATTTCGGCCCAAAATGGTGTCTTTTTGGTAATGCTTATCCTTGTAATTGAGATACAAAATCCATGTGTACTGTACTGGCGAAGCTTGTATTTTTTTCCAAAAATGGTATCGTTTGAAGCAACTGAAGCTTGTAATTTGCAAGGAGGGGCGCGTGTGGTAGCAACGCTAAGTCACAAAGGCAGTGGGTAAGTAGGGACGGGGGCAGCTGGACGGGCAGCTGGTAGGAATAAAAGGAAAGCACAAAAAAATAAAAGGTAGGTTGTCAAAGTTTAGGGGTGAAGTTTGTGTATATTTAAGTAGTTTATGTGAAAAAGCGCGCCAAGTAAAGCAAGTTAAAAGTGTATTTTATTTTAATTATAATAATGTTGTGATAAAAATAAATATTTCAAGGTAGAATCCAATAAGATAAGTGACCCTGAATCACATCTAGTTAACTTATAGATAAGATAAAGAACTCCCACTAAAAGTTAATATGTGTAGATAAAAATAATAATAATTAGCCTAGACTTTACGGGAAAGGACCAAGGGGGGATCGAGTACAATTGTATGCTTTAGTGGGACAATGAATATCATCATTACAGAGGGACTAAGTAGTAAGTATGAGGATAATCATAATAAATTGACATTTAAAATTACAGATAAGCGAAAATGACATTGTTTGGGCCTTTGGGCCATGTAATACAACTCCATGAGTTAACGTGCACTATATGAATTATCGACCATGCTCCCACAATGTATGAATGATGGAGGTGGTAATTAATGAACATAATGATGATCAAATTCACTGCAACTTTTGACTATATATGTGATATGGCCTCACCTTGATAGAATGATAATTTATTTGAACATGCAAGTATAAAAGAGTATTATTATGTAGTATCATTATGAAGTTCAAAAAAGTACATAGTCAAAGTAATTAAATTGAGATATTACTCCATCCGTTTAGTTAAATTATAATTAATTTTGAGCATCCTTATGCCAATTATGTGTAATATATATAAATATATGGCAATAGATATTTTAAATTTTAAATATTCTTAACTTTATTTATTATTATTATATTTAACCACTTTAGAAACGAAGTTTGAATTTAATAATGAATTCTTCTTACTTAGAGGGCCGTATATTTTTAAATCATAATTAGGGTGCCCATACATATATAAAACCAAACATGGTAATGTAATTATTATTACTATATAAGGAAACAATATATTTTTGAAATGCATTCAAAATAAATATAAACTAGTAAACAAAATAATTTTTTTTTGGGGGGAGGGGTACATAAGTGGTATTTAATTTTTATATTTTTATTGTTCCCATAATATTTTTCTTGTTACAATAACATACAAAATTTGTTAAATATAAGATCTTAATTCATACAGATTTATTAATTGTAATAGCCAATTTTATGCAATTTTTGTTTTTTTATAAACCTCCATTCTTTAGGAGGATTACGTGTTAACAGAAAAAGTTCCAACATACATGTATTCTTCGGGGCATTCCCCTGTATACAAAAAAACACAACTACTCTTTATCCTCAATTATTATTTTTGATTTATTTTCGTTTGATTTTTCCCTTATACCAAACAAAATCTTAAATGTATATTTATAAATTGAGAAAGATTAGACGGGTATGATTTTCAATAGTCAAAATCAACAAATTTTATTACATTCTTAATTGACTCATATAACTTTGATTTGAATTAAAATGACCTTATTAATATATATATATAGTAGTATGTTTCAAATATTATATTATGATACGTCATGTTTCATAAAAAAATGTTATACTCCATGACTCCATGTCTCGATTCATCCTAAAAAATCCTTCACTTTTTAATTTGATGTGGTGAGTTTTGACCTCAAACATTTTCATTTATATAATATATATATTTCGTAACAAATATATCATAATATAACATTTTCGTTTGACACTACTTTAATATTGTTATTTTAATTTAAATCAAATTTTTGTGAGTCAGTTGAGATATCAAACTATTAAAGTTAATTCATTTTAACCATTAAAAAAATAAACTGAATGATTTTTCAAAGATAAGGAAATATAGTATATAAATGCAAAAAAGTTGAGTTTAAAGTTAAAAAGTAATCATGCATGTACACAGTACACTACTTCCAGATTCAGTAGCCAAGTCAAGAAGCTGCCTGATTGCTCCTTCACGAATGCCTGCCCATTAAAAGTGACGAATCAAGCCCAAGCCCAAAGCCTGCCAGCTCACTCATTGCAGGCTGCCTGAGGCCCCCCTGTGTCCGTTATTAACGTACAACGGCATTAATGCTGTACCAGCAGTAGCCATCCTGACTGCTATTAACGCATTTCTACTACGCACACGCTGTTATTTACATTATCGGGATTCGCGTATATTTTAAAATTACTCTGCATTTTCAGCACAGCTTGAAAGAAGAAATTACTTGAATATACAGCGCCAATTTAAACAATATTGATAATAGTCACTTCAGTGTATCAGTCGCGAATCAACAATTGGTAGCCGCAACATAAATTCAATAAAGCAACATCATTGCGGTCAATACCTGCGCACAGCTCATGGAATCGCATTTGCTCGCCATTTCGCCCATTCGCTGCTCACATCATGCCGCACGTTTATATTGCCCGTTATACCCGCGCTTTAACAGGCATCGACCAATATTGTCGATGATCGGTCTTAGACTTTCAGGCCGTGTTGGTCAACAGCACTGCAAAGAGTTGCTACCATCTGATCTGGCCAGTCAATTAAACACCTTCCACATACCTGGTTTATTCTGATTATATGAAGACTGCTTTTAGAGTTTGTACAATCAACCTGACATTCTTTCCTGAATTAATCTGAAGAGTCAAGGGAGCTGATTTCTGATGAAACAGCGCTTATTGAACGCACGCAGTTCAATGTTCACATAATCTGTCGCAAACAATCTTGCTTGACAGATGGCAGATGATATTTGTTTCTTTTTTCAAATGTTTGCATGCTCATTCAAGTTGGTTTTTCTGTTTGCGATACAGTTAGCTTGGATGGATGATCGGTTACAGTGATTATTTTCCGCACTCCCAACCAAGCATACCGATATTTTTTGTTTTAAACGGTACCACGTGAGCGGAGCGCTTTGGTTGTCGGGTACAATATCGATGGAGCTACCGGTATTATAACGGAAAACGATTTAATAAAGTTATTTGGTATGCTTTAGTCAAAAAGACATTACCCGGAAAGCGGATGGCGACTAATCGCCGGTCAAGCATTACAAAAGAATGTCCAGCTTAACAATCGAGAGCGTTAAAGGTATGCATAAGGTGTAAGAATAATTTCGAACGGCATAGTTACAAAAAACTTGTTTGGAAAGTCGTATCTAGTATTCTTTTGCCATCTACTAGTCAAGCATCCGAATTAAGTTGTTTGCATTCGTTCGTTATGTGGTCCATATTGAATTTGCGATGGGTTAATATGCCACGGTTGATACTTAAACATATGTTTCATCAACGGGCGAAGTCAACCCTTCAATATGGCATGATTATTTCCCATTTGTTAGTTAATATCAAAGGTTCTATTGGCAGAATAGATGGGGTTGATTTTAAGAAGGACTCTAAAATGTAGCAATCATTGATTAGCCGTAAGTTTTAGCATGCTGGACGGGGTATCATGTTCTGAATGGAGGTGTGTTTGAACATTTAGCTGGATGCTCAAGATGCAGCTGAGTGTTCAACAACTCAAGTACTCCCCCTAAAGGGATGGGTAATCCTACTTTGTGAAAGGCCAACACCGACGAAGTTTACCGAGTCGGCAGCAAGTTAGGTCCTCGCTCCTCGGATCATCCGATGTGAGCTTGGCGTGCCACTGCTCGAATCGATTAACGCCAACATGTTAAAGTTAAGCTTCAAGCATACCCAGAGAATGTTGATAAGTGGGGCGTTTAAGGTTGCTAGAGCGAGAGTGATGAGCAGAGCGTATGAATGCTGAAAGCAGAGAAAGCCGAGGGTGAGTTGTGAGCAAATGCGATTCAATTTGAAACATGTTTCCATGAATAATGTACTTTGAATATTGATTATATTGATGTTTAGTATTCAACAATTAGTTTTATGTTACGCAATTACTTATTTTCTAATTTCGAATATTAATATGTTATACTGCATTTGGATTACACTTTAGAATTGTTGTTAATGCGGTATCATTTGTTTTAAATTGAACACTATTGTATTTCCGTGAACACCGTCTATTTTAGTATTAACGTGTACCAAAGTAATTTTAAAAGGTACCACGCTATCAGCCAAGACAAGACTTTCTGACCGCTATTAACGCGTACCGCTATGCTCTACTCAATGCTAATAACAACAGTTATTTTACTTTATCAGTTTTGCACGTGGTACCGTCTAATATAAACGGTACCACGTTAATAACGGACTGGGGTTTTAACCGGCCTGCGTCAATACCCACGAATACGGGTGGGCTCAACCGCTCGGGGCTTGGGGCTAACTGTCAAGCCAGCCTCACCCCACTTATTAGTGGGCCGGGGCCGTCAGGCCGCCGACCAATGACCGGGTGCGCCGGCCCCCGGATCAGCCCACCAAGGCCCGGGGTTCGATAGCCATGTCTACTCAAAGACCAAGTATTAAACGGGGCCATAGACTTAGTATGATGGCCCTTTTCACTTTGGGTCAATGATTATGGATGGTGAGAAAATTGATTTTCTTTGTCTAAATAGCACTCTTCTTTGTAAGAAGACTAAACTGACTCCCAATCATTTTTTTTTCTTCTTCATCTCTTTTATCAACCGACTTTTTTCTTCAAAAACCACCACCACCACCACCAACAACCCCCTCCTCCATATTCGCGACCACCATCCTCTTCTTCCCTCCCCTTCTTCGACTCCTCCCCACCGCTTTTACTGATTTAAAAAAAAAAAAAAAAATGGGTTCTAAAACCTTCATTCTTGGTCCGATTTTCTTGAAATCGAAATTATATATATATGTTCTTTATATATGTAAGAACTGAAATCAATCGATTCTCTATGGTTTCTTTCGAATTTAGGGCTTATGTAAAAATGTATTTCGCGGGTTTCTTAGATTTGTCTGTTTTTAGGTTATTTGATGATATTGTTCATAATTGTTCAATTATTTGTTAATTTCTCCTAGTTTTACTGGGGTTTTATAAGTATTTGTTGAAAAATTATGAATTTTATATCAATTCGATTATGCTTATTCGACATGCATTTTTGCATTTTCACTGGGTATTCTTTTCGTTGAAACTGTGTTTTCTGATTTGAAATTATTCTTTAAATAATAAATCATATTTGTAATGAAAAACTATTTCAAGAAATAATTGAAATTATTCTATTTAAATCATGAAAGTTATTTAGTATTGCATAATAAACGAATAACAACATAAGATTAATTAATATATTATTCTTTAAATAATAAAGAATTTTTTATGTTAAATAATATATTATTAAAAGAGAAATATTAATCATAGTATTACAAAATAATAAGATTGTCTTCTAATTCTTTTAATTTGTGATAAAAGTTGTTTAATATTGAATATTCTTTAATGTCTATGGATAGAGTATGAGATATTTATATAGTATTGAATAATACATGAATAAAAATATTAAATGCATAAATATGTTATTATTTTAAATAATTAAATTTGTTTGTTAAATAATATATTATTTTATATTGTGACAAACTATCTTTTAATTATATTATAAAAATTATTAAAATATTGTTAAAATTACAATATGCATTAATGTATTATTCTTTAAATAATAAAATCTTGAAATAATTAAAAGCTATTTCAAGATATTGTTGAAAGAATTTATACTTTTTATTGATTTATAATGTGTTGATAAACTAGTAACATACTTAATTTATATAAATCATGAAAAGTAGTTAGTATGAAATAATCCTTTCCTTATAAAAGTGTGAGTATGTTTCTATTGGAAAATCATACTCATACCTGAATAAAATTAACATGAAACATGAACCAGGATCACTTTAAATTGTATAAATCAGATCTAAATAAAAGGAACACTTATAGTGCAGCTAGCGGAAGCCTATCAACAACTCTTTCAATGGTAAAAAACTTCGAATCCAAGTTCTGAGCACTCCACGAGCAAGCACCTCTAGTTAGTCCACACAAGCAGAGGGCCGAATCCCACAATTGCAGCTTGTTAGACCTTGGACAAACAATGGCAGAAGAACAATAAAACCACGTCAAACAACCATGCAAGGTTCGAATTCCACTTACAAGAGAAAAAAGGGGCGACTTTTGTTATTCTAGGGTTAAGTTTTTGTGTAAAAATCATTCTCATTAAATCCCACAAAACCTCATATATATATTAATTAAAAACCTTAGCCCGGGAGCAATTTAATGTTTCAGTTTGATTTAATTGAGGTTAACAAGTCATATTAATTCGAGCTTCTCCAATTAAATTGAACTTAATAAGTCTACTTAAATCGGACTAATCCATTAATAAATAGTATGCACCCATATTTAACCTAATATTCGAAACATCCATACACAATACATGCTCAAAATACTTAAGATATCTCAAAAAACATAATACTCAGAAGGTGAGACAACATCCTTTCACATAACTCCAAATTAGTGAGGCAACATCCTTTCTGCCATAACTCCAAATCTTAGCATAACTCGAATACACAATTATTCTAAAGTCACATAATCTACAAATAACATAACTCCAATAAACCAAAAGTAATTAACGGACAACTCGAACTAAAACCAGGAACAATCTCAATCAATCCAACGACCAGTACTATCACATGCGATCCTAATCGTGGAAGCGCGAGTTTTGTAAAGCAGCTAATAACAACTTAGTAAGTAATCATAACATGTCTGGGATGTAATAAGAAATCTACACATATTATTATACAATACTTTCACACCATTTATATTATACATTTATAATATGAAAAGATAAAATATCAAGTAATATAATCAAACCATTTAAAAATATTTATGCTCAAAATATTTCACAAGATCACAAAATAGCCTCATCAAAACATATTTAAACACACGAAGTTCTGTGAGAAACTTTCTAAAAATCTTATCTCAAACATAACCCCGCCTATCTCGAGATCACCACATTTAAGAATATCTATACCGGGGACGACGAGTAGGTTTTCTCCTTCCTACCTAAAAGGACAACCCTAGGGACTCCTCCCTAGAATGGGGGCCACGAAATACACTTTCCCGATGACCGCGACGCATGTGGTGTTCCTGAACAACACTGGTATCCCTCGATATCCTCATGACAAATGTCTCATAACAGATCAAGGCCAAATCACATTTAAATAATCTCAACAAAACATAATTGAAAACATCACATCCATGTTCCATATCAAGTATATAAAATAGTTTAAAACATCGCATCAATGTTCCCATATCACATACACAATTGAATATATTACCTCAAAGTATCCATTTCATAAATCACTTTTATGCTTGACCAATTTAGAAAACATACATAATAGTACTAGTTAAAAGGAGATCTCATAACTCAAAGTACATCTTCCAAAAAGTATTTCTTCAAAAAATAATTTAACAACATAATTTCATAAATATATATTTTAAGTATCAAAATAATTCAGATAAGCATAACCACCACCTCAAATAGCAAATCTCTACTAGTGCGACTCTCTAATCGAAGTCTCACCGATCCCTCAAGATCTAAAGGGAATAATAAGAATATTCATAAGTATTCGATTTCATACGAAGCCTACTTAATACCTTTAAATCTTCAGAGGCCTAACACAATATTTTCTTTTCATTACTCCAATGTGTCTAAGTATTCTATAATATTACACTAAACTTCCAAACAACCATTCGATATACTTAAATCCAATATTTAATACCTTCAAGGCAACTCAACATAATTAATAACCAAAAATAGATCTAACCCATCAAACTCCAATTATTTAAGCCTATAATTAAAACTCATATAACTAGTAACAAATAATATACTCCTAAAATCATCCAATTTAACCAATCTAACCAACAAGCTTAAGACTAAAACACAAAAATATAATCGATTAAAATTAAAATTAAAGCTTACCCTAGCTCTTCGATAACAAGGGGAGTCTACCAAATCTTCAACAATAGAGGCGGAGCTACGTATTGTAGGATAAGGGAAAATGGGGTGACATTTGTTGTGGTTGGGGGTTGGTTTGGTTTGGAGTTTACGGAGGAGAAAGGGAATGGGGCCTGATTGGGTTTTCATGGGGGTGCAAAAATTTGGTTTGGGTTTCTTGTTTTGTTTATTAGGGTAGCGGCTGGTTTTAGTTTAGACTGTTTGGGGCGAAGTGGTCGGGGGGTTTGCTTAGTAGATTTCATATGTTTTTACCCTCTTTAACGTTTCTAAAATTATACTTTTACCTCCAATCATATATTATATTTTTAAGGGCCTCAATTCTTCCTTATTATAATTCACTAGTACAATAATAATATAATCTAAACTAAAATCGATGTCAAGCCCTAAAATTTTAAAATTAATTTAATTAATTATTGCAAATATCTGGATATTACATTATTCCCTCCTTTTAAGCACTTGCCCGAAATTCCACCTCCTCACCTATATCGAAAATTCTAGCTGCCTTTCCATTTTAAGCTTCCACTTAACAACTCTCATTCAACTTACCTTCATTTAAAATTCAAGTCGCTTTGTACAAAGAAATGACATCCGGTTCATGTTGAGTTGATTGAGTTGAGCTGATTGAAGTGATGTTGGAGTTGATTGAGTGGAGTTGATTGAGTTGTTGAGTTACTGGAGTTGTCTAGTTGTGGAGTTAAGTAGTACTAGTGTCAGTGGGTAGAGTTGTGGTCTTATTTGGGCATTGTTGCTAATGCTTTTCTTTTCGGTATTTACGATTATAAATAGACAAGCTTTTACTAGAAGATGCATGTTTAGTTAATGGCTTATAATTGGGCGTAGTATTATGCAAATAACTATTCTTATGTTACGGTACGCCGCTGGAGTGTTCTACTTCACTCTTGGAGATAAGTAAGTACTCACTAAGCTTGCTCACACTCATTTGCTGTTGAATGGGTATTTTTATTTTGTGCCAAAGTTGACAGTGGTGCATCGCCTTTCCATTCGTATTGTCATTAAGTAGACGGTACTAGAGATCCTCATGCTTTCTTTTGTGTTGTTTTGTTGTAGTTTGGAATGTATATTGTTGTATTTTGAGATTCTGCATCGTATTGCCAAGCTTCATTTTGTACTTTTGAAAATTTGTTGTAAATATGGTTATTTTGGCGCCAAGTTATAAATTAATGCATGATTACCACTTTAGGACCGCTCGATGTATTTTTTGCTATTGGTTTATTTAAGGTAGGTGGGTCTTTTTAAATTGAGTCATCCATCGATTTGATGACTCTCGTGTCCTAGGATTTGACGATTCTTAACCCTGCATGGCCGAGATCTAGATTCGGTCAAGTGATATATATATATATATATATATATATATATATACGTGTCCAATAATTATTACAATACTGTTTTTTATTATGCATATATAATAATATAAATACTTGCAAGTAATTATATTTATTATATGCATAACTAGATAATTATTACTATGTTTAACTTTAATAAATAAATAACTAAAATATTAATAATTGGGTAAAAGAGATAATTGAATTAAATAAAATCACTTCTTTAAATTGGGTAATTACAATACTAAAATAATGTATGATATTTATTCACAAAAACCTGAAATTGAATTTACCACAATATTAAAAAACCTAAAACTAAGGGTTAAAACGGATGGGCTCTTTACTCCTACCGCACAAAGAGTTTACTTACAACGTGATTCTCCACCGTCACCATAGACACGCCGCCACCCCAGACTCTGTGGTTGGAAAATATATTTCTAACGTCAATGGAAACACCGAAGGCGGCTGGACGTGTTCGGTACAACAAGTACAAGGCGGCGAAGTTCGATTATGTAATTAATTTTTACGCTTAATTCAATCTTTTAAAAAAAAACGCTTTTAAAGGCTTAAACTACCCAAAAAATCTGATTCTCACGGAAAACCTTTTGTCATAATAATTTAAATTATCCAATTGTATTTTATGAAAAATATATTACGTAGAATTAATTATGTAATTTCTAATTATTAAAATTTTATAATTTTAAAAATACATAATAAATACTTAAAGAATTTAAAAAATTCCAAATTTTGAATGAGGTATTTTCTGTAATATAAAGCCTGCGGAAAAATTTCTAGGTCGAAAATTTTGAGTTTAAGTATTTGAAATTTATAATTAATTCTTTTTGGGATTACTTAATTAAAATAATTGTAAAGTCTCTTTTAAAAATCAAAGAAACAATTATACTAAACATCAAACACTATCATATGCAATTTTGATGTACTTCTTGAATATATAAACATATTTATAAATATAAGCATGGCAAAAATGCATAATATATATTTATAATGTGAATATATATAAAAATATAAATTGTCATATAAATTACAAAAATTTATAAAATAATAGATCGACATTAAACAAATTAAACTTGCTCTTGATGCCATCAAGAATTTTCTATGATATAACTTGAATAAACTTATTCAAATACTCATAACAGGATCAGATTAATTGTTACAATGTCAAATATATAAAATACAATACAATATGAATACAAGAGCACTTACACAATGAAGAATAAACACCAACAAATCTCTCACGAAGCCTCCTTTGAATTCCAATATGAAAGCATCACGATTTGGCAATGCCTCTAGTTGATCCACACCAGAGAGTTGAATCCACTGTGGCTTGCTGTGAACACGCGCTGACGGGATGAACGACCAAAGCAAACTATCAAGTTTGCACTTGATATTTTTGGCCTCCTCTAGGAAGAGGGAGGGCCGAAATTCTACTCATGGAGGCTAGGTTTTTGTGTTGATTATTATCATATAAAAACCTAATAAACCTCATCACTTATATGTGAGGTTGATTATTTAACTCAAACCCAACCGAATAGTTAACGAGCCTATTTCTGCTTAATTTTAGTTAAAACCATTAAGGAATTAAACACTAACAATTTATTAATAAGTAACTAACAAGTTATTATCGAGCTCAACTAACTATTATTAAATTAGTTAAACTAACTAAGTTAATTAATTCGAATTTATCCAATTTATATTTTACTTATCAATGTCAAATTTCCCGATTGAGAATAATATTCGTTGATTACTATCAACTCTCAATTTAGCAAGTACTGCTTATTTCAAGGCCATGAAATATAACTCAACATCATCAGACAAGGCCGACCTTCTAGACTCAGATGTTCGTATAACAATATAATAAACCATTAACATATTATTATAACGGGTTATGCATGAGATATAGCACCGCATAAATCCTCGTTATTATCGTGAGAACCCGACTCAGTAATTACAATTACTATGATTGAATACCTGCTTATGTAATCACATTTGACAAAACCACAAAATGAATTTTTTATAACAATTTAAGTAATAAATGAACTGATAACTATTGATTTTACAAGTCCAAATTTGGTAATTCCACAATTACTTTGTTAGTTTATTAACCCGATAAATGTAATCCTTTTCATTGCTCTTCTTTCCTATTAGAAAACTTTCTGATGTGGGAGAAGAAAATTATTTTCTTTTGGGAAGATTCTTTCTTTAGGTATTCATCTTGGATCCCAGGTTGATCAGACAATGTAAGATAACTCAACTGCTGAGCTCATTCAATTGGGCCTGCAAAAAGACTGAGCATCCCTAAATCCATTTTGTAGAGAAACTGCAACCCGACTGGGAAATGTTGTTCTCTATCATTATTAAAATATCTCATACATATTAATTTTGCACACATGGTGGGTAGCTCCCACCGACCTTGTTGTCTACACAAAAGTCTCATTTTTTTCATTACCCAAATATTTGAACTGCTCATTAAATCTGTGTATCTCAACTATTGTAGATCCGGATGGTCTAAAGTATCTATGACATTGAAAAAAAATTTGTCCAACACAAGAATCACCTTGGCTTGGACAAATTTTATTTATCAAAGAAATAACAAAATATGGACATTTCCATTTAATTAATCATTTGTACTTTTAGTAATTATTTATTCCTCGATGAACTTGTTATCTTGGAATAAATATGTGCTAATACCCAAATCAGTATTTAGTATATTCAAATTATTTCCGATCTCATTATCATCATCATTGTTGCCTTTCATGGTTGTGTCCTTTAAAAGCACGCTTTTGTTAGATTACTATCGAGCAAATAATAATTCTCAGCTCATCTTATTATATATCAATTGTTTGACTCAAAGTAAGTGCTTGCAGATTTTGAACTCCCGATCAATGGAATAATTCTGTTATCACATCTTTATGCGATTTTCTAGATGTTACTAGTTGAGCTATATGTTTGTCATCGTGGTGAGCTAGACTCAGAATATGTATTACGAGCTTTATTAGGTTATTCGTTCATCTAATGTATTAATTTATTCTTTAAACAATTTCAAAGAGTATTAAATATTTATACGAGCTCGACTCTCAATCATTCAACTATTCTAAGCTCCATTATCGCACTAGTATCGAGAGCGGTTGTATTTTCATAAATCTGATTTGTGGTTCTCTACAAATGTGTTGTGTTTAACATTTAATTCTAAGTAGATGAAAGATTATAGAGACTATGAATTTCAAATGTTTGTTCACATTTCGATCATATCATCTAAAACATATGATTCTAAAGATTCACCGTATTTCGTTAATGTGATTATACTTTTATAATTTATGAAGTAAGTGTTAGAAGATGAGATTTCAAGTTAGTTTACTTGAAATTATTATGAGCATACATACTATGACAAATTCATATCGGGTCTTAACTAACATAATCAGATATTATTATCGCTATGACTTTTATGTATGATTAATAGACAACAAACCGAAAAGAATAATGCATAAAAAGAACATCCATGTTCAAAAATAAACGAAAAAGACATTCCCGATCAAAACAGAAAGATAACTAGACAAATATGTAATGAAACAAGAGTTCAAAAACAAAGCGATGCAAAAAAAGTTGTCCTCTGTTGCCGCCTCATAACGCCTCCAAGTGGTCCGCACTATCTTCAACAATCTTCTACTATGTCCCGCACATTTCAAAAAATATCAAGATAAATGATTAAAGTCAACATTATCGTGACGTAGCGAGGTATCTCTCAAGTCATAATATGACCGTACTCACTCATGACGTAGACGAATCTCTTCTCGAGTCAGTATTTCGAGAAATGGAAAGTCGCGTCAACTCAGATACCGAAACATAATGCATGGTTGACACCAAAATCACCTGCTTGGATAACTGGGCAAACCTCGAGTAGTTTGATAAAAGTGAAATAGTTTCAAAAATTCAAAATGTTTTAATACGGAGTTTAACCATCGTGGCATCGCCTAATCCAAAACCAAAGAGTAAAACTCCATCACATACCAAGTCCCAAAATACTCCACAAAATAGTTTACAATTTTTCAACATCCAAAACAAAATACGAAAAAATGAGTACATCAAAAATAATGAAAAAGATGACTGCCGAGGATCCTAGCCACCCGTCTCTCACAAAAGTAAAGCTCAACTGACGCCACGAACTTTGCCGCTTCTCAAAGGGAACCGCTAACTGGAAGGAAGCCAAATGAAGGAAACGAATCACCCGGATAGAATCTCTATCCACATCCGACAATGAGGTACACAAGAAAAAGATATGTATCGAGCGAGCAAAGTATGAGCATAGACAATAAAGAATAGACAATTATCAAAATACCAAAGAAAAAATAAATTCATCATCAACATATACACACATTTTAGAGGACTCAACTTTACGTTAACCCACGTTAAGTTCGTATATCTCATATCACATAATCAAACGAAACAAAGAGCAAATTCTCAAACACTACGCTTTATACCACAACAACAATATAATAATCTCTACTTAAAATGAAACCATAACAATAATATCACATACAATATTCCCATCCTTTCCAAGTGTAAGGTCACCTTCGAACACCCAACAACAACATATCCTTTTCCCGGCAGGCTCACCCTTCGAACACCCAACATCATCATATCCTTTTCCCGGCAGGCTCACCCTTCGAACACCCCACATCATCCCAAACATACTCAACTCAAACATTTCACAATTCAAACATACACACCAAACATACAACTCAACAATTATCACCACAACTACAACAAATCTAAGATAGAACAAACATGCAACCATCACACAATAATCTCAATATAGCACCCATAATATACACGATACAACAATTTCATATAGAACCTACTACCATAATGCATCTAACACAACCACACCATGACATTTCACAATTCTTTCACAACTATACTCACGTATAAAGCTCATAACACGTATACATAGTCACAATCAATTCTACATACTTCACCAAACATAAATAAGGTAATCAAACTAGTGATAAATCAGTCGGCCGCCCGAGGGGAGAGTCATTAAAACTGATCACCGAGTCACTCAAACTGACGGATCTACTCCGCCTTAAAAACACACCTCGCTTTCATCCAAAAATGCGGATCACAATTAAGTTTCCCCAAATCAAAAACAGCTTTTAAAATTTATAATTCATCAAATTTGACATCGAAATGACCAACCCATATATATATACACAACATATCTCAAAATAAAGTAATGCCGGTAAGTACAACAAGATGATACGCAATTTATCTCCGAATACAAAAAATGATCGGCCGACAAGGTTAAGGTTAAAAATGAAATACAACAATGAAAAAAAATCGGTTGATCACACATCAAAATCGACTGAGGATCCTATGCCACCCGATGTCACCTAGCCACTGGAACAAAAACTCTCAAATAGCCTCTTGGCTCAACTACCACTGGCCAACCCGGCACAATGAAAATGCCGCCCATAGCGGTGGCGTGTTCTCGCGAAGCTTAGCGTAAACTTAACACAGGGTGAACTTACCATACGGAACGAGATAGTTTTAATTTTAATAGTCAAATATGAATAATATACATATATCCGTGACTATCTAATCGTGTCATACAATAAGGTTTCAAGAAGTGTCTCGTGCATAACATGTTAAGCATATAATGTAAGGGTCTCAATAAAGCACACAATCCCCAAATGAAATCACAGAGACTCAACATCGACTATAAATCTAGTCATCACCTTCTATCTCTTTATATCTCCACAAGTATACTATCCCTCTAATGCGCATATACTAACTGCCTACCCGCAGGAATTTAGGATCAACCGCTAATAAACACCGCCTATGTAATTTAAGTATAAGGCCAACCGCACGCTATACCGTAGTATAGGCCACATCGACAATGCACACAACAAAGCATCAAAAGACTCATACCGCTTCCTTATATTGCAAGAGCAAGGCCAAACCGCAAGCTATACCGTAGTATATGGCCACACCGACACGCACACAAAGAAAGCCGGACAAAGAGAAGCTATACCTCTTATACCCCAAGTATAAGGCCAAAACCGCACGCTATACCGTAGTATAGGGCCAATAGCTGCCACACATCCCGCAAGGAAGGAGAGTCAAATTCTAATCCCTAGTAATCCCAACTATAGGGTCACCCCCTGATACTCAAGGCCTCAAACTCATGCATAACTCCAAACAACTACCCACTCCCAAACGCATTACAAAAAGACACACCAAAGTTCCTACACCGTAAATCAATCACACCGACAAGGCCACAACATATCAAAAGTGCCGACAAGCTACACATAATATAATAGTGCCGACAAGGTCAATGTAATCTCTAAATATAAGTCGAGTTCACCGTTACTACCTCCAATCTTCGCCATACGTAAACATAATCACATAACACAACAATTACATGTATATCATTCCTCATAATCATAACACAATAACATGTATATCACATATCAAGGTAAGTACGTACAGTAACACCCGTGAGATGAGTACTCACTCTTGAGGCTACCGCAGAAACCTTTCAAGCGAAGACAATCAAGGTAATCGGCTCTTTTCCACGATCAACTTCTAACAAAAATACCTCGTAGCATGATCAAAAAACCTATTACTATACCGGCGTTTAGAGGATACATATAACCAATTCTTAGGGGGAACTATTTCTAAAAATGGTCTAATCCTTGACGGATAACCATTCTAATTATAATCCCATCGGACACAACCCAATCGATCCTCCCCGCTAAATTCCATCTACTTCCCTTCTCACTACAAATCAACTTATAAGTCATTCTAATTAATCAGCAGGTCCATAATTAACAATCTATACCCAAAATATCAATTATAACTCAACTTGGAATTTTCACTTTTCAACATAACACCCTTTTAATAAATTTTTAAATCACCAATCTCTAGAAGCATCATAACAACTTACAATAAGGTCCCAATATAACCTCCTACACATTTAAAGTTTTATAAAAATATCCACATAAAAAGTCAACTAAACCCCAAAAGTCAACTCAACCATAACGCCCTCAAACGATCTCTAAATCACGTAATTCATCGCTTATATACGCTACGTAACTCCATAACCAACTAAGATTTATCATAAAATTCAATTATGTCAAAGTCAACTATCTCTCAAACCCAAGAAATATCACGAAAGACTTGAAATTTCTTACCTTAACTCAAGAGAATGACGGGGGAGAAAGATATTCTACAAACGGTCGGAGTTTGAGCGACAATTGAAGATAGAAATGGAAAAAATGTTCATGGGGGGAGAAAGCGATTCTCGCCAAAACAAGAACAAGATGAAAATGGTGAAGTGTTTGACATGCCGGAGGATAAGTCAGAAAGATAAGGGCAAAGTGCCCGAGTCCTGCTCGGTTTCGCCACTCCTCCGCTTTATCGTATTCTCCTTAAATCTCAATTTAACCCGATTTCAAAAGATATGCAAATTCTTCCATGGAAAACACTGCTAAATTATAAAGTCGAAATTCGCTAAAAAATTCTACGAAATAATATTATCATCGAAAAAAAATTATACTATCCCCTGTCCCACCGCCGAATCGAAAATTAATTTTTTTTAAAACGTGACGGTTATTACAATCTACCCACCAAATAAAAATTTCGACCTCGAAATTTAACAACCCCACAACCAAAAAGAACATATAATAACACCCAAACAAATATCGCATAAATGTAAGAAACAAACTCACATATCTCAATCAATTCCGCGGTAACGGTCTCTCATCTCATCTCACGTTCCCAAGTCGCCTCTTTCCACACGCCGATTCTCCATGTGACTTCACTGTGGGCCACCGGCCTTACCTCAAAAACCTCTTCCGTCCAAAAATTTCAATCGGTCTTTCCTCAAACGTTCTCAAGCCCACCGAGGCGAAGAAGAATACGCGACTGCCGTGGATATAATTTCCTCAAACAGACACATGGAACACATTATGAATCCTATCTAAACCTCGAGGCAACGCTAACAGATAAAGCCACGGAGCCAACTCTCCCAAGGATCTCAAATGGTCCAATATAACGGGGACTCAACTTCCCTTTCCTCCCATATCGCATCACTCCCTTCCACGGGGATACCCTCAGAATACACGGTCGCCGACCTCAAACGACAAAGCCCACTCGCGATGATCTCGCATAGTTCTTTCCGTCATCCCCGAAGCCGCCCCCTCAGACAAGTCAATCAATTCGATCCGGCTCTAACAACTCGACCAACTCCGAACTGCAGAACTTTCCTCTCTCTCCTACCCTGATCTCAACCTGGGAGCGCGACACCTCCGCCCCATACAACGCCTCGTGTGTCATCTCAATACTAGTACGGAAGCCGTTGTTGTAGGCTAACTTCATTCTGGGCAACTCATCGCCCTACTCCCGAGAAGTTCGTAACGCAAAGCTCCCGAGCATATCCTCCTCCAATGTCCAGATCAAGCCCCCGCATTTCCATCGGGCCTGGGATGAAAAGCATGTACTCAACTCCACTCTAGTCCCTGCCTCCCCGAAGTAAACCCTCTAACTCTAAGTGAATCTGTCCGAAATGATCGACATCGAACCCCCGCAATCTCACAATCATCCACATACCAAGTAGTCTCCGAGGGCCCATTCAGATCCATAGGTAAGTGAAATATGCCGACTTCGATAACCAATCCACAATTCACCCAAATCCCATCATGTCGCCAACGCCCTAGGAAGCCCAAACACGAAGTCCATGCCGAGCATTCTCCCATGTCCACTCAGAATGGTTCCAAT
Organism: Lithospermum erythrorhizon; assembly: GCA_019722365.1. Taxonomy (NCBI): domain Eukaryota; kingdom Viridiplantae; phylum Streptophyta; class Magnoliopsida; order Boraginales; family Boraginaceae; genus Lithospermum; species Lithospermum erythrorhizon. The sequence goes on along the minus strand of JADFUC010000714.1, from coordinate 809 downwards.
AACCCACAGATGTTCATGTCACTTTCACCGCCGACAAACCAAGCACTTTGCCACAAACTCTGCGATCTCTCTTCATTCCTGGCCACCAATACGTCAACCTCAAGTCACACTTTGCAATACTCTCATTCGGTGTACACCGGTAGGGAGTATTATGAGCCTCATCAAGAATCTCCCTTTCTCATCATTTGAATACGTACACACACCGCTATTCATCTTCAAGGCTCCACTCTCATCAACCTGAAATCGGATTCGACTCTTATTCCTCACGCCCCTCATCGGAGCACCAAGTACCTCTCATCATCTCCCCGCCGCAATTCCCAAGATCCGATCCACAAGTACCGGCTCTAACTCCCTCGTATGGGCGAAAATCTCCTGCCGCCACCGACATCAAAAATCGACTCCCAAGCTTTTCATCTCTCTCTCTGGGTCCTTTTGATTTCTACTCGGCCGATCACTACATTTGCTTTCCTGGTGGTAGTACTCAATAGTCAAGTCACAATCATCACCAAACGCCATCCACCTCCGCCTCAAATTCAAATTCCTCTGCCGGAAGGATATTTCAAACTCTTATGATCAAGAAAATCTAGCATTTAATCCCCATACGTATAATGTTCCCACAATTTCAACGCAAAGACTAATTTCACCAGCTCAAGATCATCTCACGTCGGATAGTTCTTCTTTTAGTATTTCTCAATCAAGCCGGGAAGTATAGCAATCACTCTTCCCATTCTCGCATCAACACACCCTAATCCTCGACAGCGGCTATCGCTATAAATAGCAATACGTAACTGAAACGAAGTAATACTGAG